>WBMY01000536.1:571661-608814 GCA_013397315.1 Donacobius atricapilla
TTTTTTTTTTTTCATTTTACACAGGCAATACAGGAAGAGACTGATAATTAGAAGAAAAACAATGAAATTACTCTCACAGTGCAGGGATAGAGAAGCTTATGAAGGCAATCATGAATTAAAAGTTCAGAGCCCAAGGTCTTAATTCTGAAACTAGAAGACAGCTGGGGAAGAAGGCACATCTGTTCCTAGAACAAAAGGCCAAGAGGGACAGTATGGGCTGAGTTCAGCTTGTTACTGCAGCTCCCCCTGAGCTGCCACATAAGTTTGTTTTAGCCTGATATGATTTTTAGCTCTCTTTGGAAGATGCATTTGACACTGTGCTTGTTCTACTTACTGTCACTACTAAACCCTTTTATTCTTCTGCAGGGAGAGCTCAGTCACCATATCTGTCTACTCCTTCTCCCATCTTCTTCCCTCCCCTCTGACTCTCAAATCCAAGACATGAAGTTACATTTCTCTATTTCTTCCATCAGCTATTGTGGTATGAGAGTTCCACTAAGACATGGGCATGTTCCAAAAATAACAATCGAATAAGGACTTCTGTGTTTTTAAGAGCTGACCCAAAATATTTATTTATGCAGCAGTTGAAATTCTCACGAGCAATGGGTGAAATTCTGAGGAGAGGAGATCTGCAGCAAGCCTAGACATAACTCTGGATCCCAGGGCAACAAGTGCTGTAATAGATGCAATGAAAGATAAGCCATAAATGAAGAGTCAGCAGAAATCCGTGTATTAACGCAATTCCATAACTCGCACCAGTTACTTTTATATGAGAAGTGAGAACGAAAGCATAGATACGCTTACATAACAATAGAGATTCCTACAAATCCTGGAATGACTTGCTTCTGACAGGGAAGTAATGGATGGCTTGTGGCAAATAGGAGATCCACAGTTTCCCAGGAGGCTTATTCCCCACCCCCGCTGCAGGATACAAATAATTCCCATTGACTTTAGTGCCTTTCCTGCCGTGAAGGACTAGGAATTTATTGGCTTCAGTGGGAGTTACAATTAACTTGGATGAGGAAAATGAAGCTCTAAAGAAACAAATTAAGAATGACTCTGTCTACTTCTGAAATCTATCTCAAATATTTCGCTCTATGTCAGCTGGAAAAAAAACAACACATAGTCATCTCAAACATCTTCATCTAGAGAAACTAAAAATTCTAGCAACACTGATTAAAAAAGGTGCATGGTCAGGGTAGAGCAGAAGCAACAAAGACCATAAGGAGCTGAAATGTTTCTCGAGGAAGAAGTTCTCTGTGAAGCATTTGTCTCCTGGGGAGATCTCGCCAGCCAACAGCCAAGATGCCTTCACCCTGCAGATGTGACAGGATTCCCTCACTAACACTGTGTAGTTATCTCGCTCTGGCTGTGTGCTTTGTTTCATTTACCACTGAAGAGCAATTACATTTAAAAATCAACACAAATAATGGGCCCTACTTTTTGGCAGTTGCGTGCCTAATTTCCCCTGCTGCCCATCTGTATCACTTATCTCATGGAGTATCTGGAGGTGCAGAAAAAGAGAAAGAAGAAAAGGTCCTCTTTGAGAACTGCACTGGGAGAAAATTCATTGCTTTGGAGGAGACACGAGGGCTAATATTTAATCTGGAGAAGCAGCAGATGGACAATCACACAGCTGTTGGCCTACCTAGTCAGGCATATCACATTTCCACAGCAGGAAAGTGCTCTCAAGAAAGCAGTGAAATGTGCCTGTTTGGCAGCCAAGTGAGTGAGCAGAGGACTGCTGTGCATTTCTTCCCACCTCCTCACAGCCACCTAGCCAGGACAACTCCCAGAGACAGGAACCAGTGCCAGAGAATCTGCTCCAGGGTAGCCACTGGTGTGGAAGGAGACCCTGCCACGATCTCCACTGGTGTGGCAGCAATGAAAGAATCACTCCTGGAAAGAGGAATTAATGAATTGCTCCCAGACATCCCAGGAAGGCTACCACTGGTGTCAGTGAAACTTTGGCTGTAGGCTGGGGAAAACCACCAAAAGGGCAGGGCTTTTCAACGAAAGGAACACAAGACTGTAAGCAAAGTGTTTGCTAGAAGTGATTAGTCTTTCTTGTTGAAGAAAGTGTGGACAGCCTGTATGACCAAGTAATATAGATTCTGCTGGTAGAGAACGAAATAAAGATGTAGTTCGGTAAAAGATTTAGAAGGAAGCATGAGAAAAAGAGAGGTTTTGTTCTCTATTTACCTTTTTTTTTTTTTTTTTTTTTAAACCACCTGCCATGCAGTCATTCCCTGAAGCTCAAACAGAAAGTATCCCTCCAGAGTATTTTTGTGGGCCCTGGGGCCAGGCAGTTGCTAATCTGGGTGAGACAAGAACATCCACTAAGGAGGAAACAATAGCAGGAAGCATGGAAATCATCTCAGACTTTCCTTGGCTTTACTGACTTACGAGGGAGACCCCACCTACACATTTAATGGGGTCAGAGCCATAACCTGAGGCTATAGGGTACAGATTCCTGATCATTCCCATACAGTAAGGACATTTCCAGTTAAACTCACAAACAATGCTGAATAGCTACAGAAGACTAACAGGACCTCCCACTTCATGGAAACAGTGACTGTTTACATAATATGTAATGACAGTAAATCATAACAAATCCTAGGAGAAAACTCCAGTGAGAGATAAAACAACATGACCTTCTGATTTTTCTTCTTTTCTCAGTCTTACAATCCATGCCTTTATCCCCCCAACCCAGTAAGGAGTTTTACAAATGTTTAATTTTCAGTACATCATTAGGCCCACAGGTTTTAATTGGCCTAATTAGGTGCCAAAAAAAAAAAAAGTGCATGCATAAGAGAATGTCCTTTTCACCTTTGCTTATTTGAGCTCCCTACTACTGTGGTATCAAAAATGCAATTGTTCCACTTGGCAAGGTTAAACAATTAGCATTCTAAATTCAGGGCTGCTATTGAGTAGCTCCACTATTGATTCCATTACTGTGCTGAGCCAGGCCAGCTGAGGAGCAGACCCTGCCTAAGGTGCTGCGTCGTTTGCAATTTGCAAAGGAACCAAACTTCTGCAGGGAGGTGGGGGAAATTAGCAACAGGACAACTGGTTTCTGAAACTCATCTGTTGATTGAATTTTATTCCTGAAGAATGTCCTACATGAGAAGTTCTCATGCTATCATTTGCTATATTATAATACAGCATAGCTTTTGCAAGACAAACAGACTTCATTACTTTTCCCCTGGGAACTCCTCCACTTTTTTTTTTTTTNTTTTTTTTTTTTTTTTTTTGGGTACATGTTCATGTGAGCAGATCCATAATTACCCAACCAGAACCCAGATTTGCTTAAAATGAACCAGTCTAGTTTTCATTCCCTGACAGGACACTCTTGGGAAAAAAAGAAGTACATATTTCTTTCAAAAACAGCAGTGTCAAGACAAGAAAAACTGAAAAGAAAATGTGTTTCTCTTCATATCTAATATTTACTTGTGCTGCAGTTGCATCGAGAAGCTTAACATCTCAGGCCTAAAAGCCAGTCTGGTAGGTGTGACACCAACACATGGAAAACCAAACAGAATCTACTCCTGGAGCTTTCCATCAGGATGTGTCTGCATTACATTACAACACAGGACTTTTAAGCAAAGGAATTCATAGAATCATAAAGTCTCTGAGTGGCTTGGAAGAGACTCTAAGGATCATCTGTTTCCAACCCCACTGCCATGGGCAGGGACACCTCCCACTAGGCCAGGTTGCTCAGAGCTCCATCCAGCCTGGCCTTCGACACTTCAGGGGATGGAGCAGCCACAGCTTCTCCGGGCCACCTGTGCCACGGCCTCAGCACCCTCATAGAGAAGAGTTTCTTTCTAATATCTAATCCAAACATACTTTCTGTCAGTTTGAAGCCATTGCCCCTCGTCCTGTCACCACACACTCTTGTATTTGCTACAAGCTCTTGAATTGCCTGTAGCAGACTTGCAAGGCTTGGAAGAAAAGCTCTGCCTTCCTGCCAGGGGCTGCAGGAATGCAAACCCTTCCCATTCTAGAGGGGCTGATGCACATCCTGGGAGCACCATCTGCAGCCTTCTCCCAGCCCAGGGTGTCCCACATGGGCAGGCTGGAGATCCTCCTGCAGTGTCCCCACCTGCGCAGGGGTCAGAAGAAGGTTCTGGCTACTCTTTTCATATTATCAGTGATTTCATCATCCAGCAAAGAAAGAGAATTCAAATCAAGCACTCTCACTTGTGAATTCCCTTCATTTCAGGACTTGCCCAGCTCCCATTCATGAGGCAGCTAAAAGATCTCGTGGAAAAGAACAGCCTCTAATGACCACGCGTCCTTGTGCTCTGGAGTGTGGGCTACAGCAACTAATAATAGATGAAAGTTTACATGTTTTTCTTGTGTTTCTGCTGGGGCTGCTGTGTTATTAATTCAGCTTGTGCCTGGCTACTTGTGTTAAACATTCCCTTTGTGGCTTTCTCTAAATCTTAAATTTTGCATGTGACCACACGTAAATGTAAATGTGTATTTTTATGGTCCTGTAATCTCAGCGCTTTTAAATCCCGGTTGCCTGAAGGCACACAGGGAGCTGAAGCAGAAAAGCTTGGTCAGTTTGTGATCATTTAGAGCTAGTTTATTTGCTCTTTCTGAGTGGATTCAGTTCCTGTAGAGGTTTTTACCTTTAGTGTAATAGAGTAAAGATAAGATCTAGAAACCTAATTAACCCTGCAGGGCCTGTGAACAAGGCTCATTAGAAAACAGTCAAAGACATTTATGCTTAAATACCTTATTTACAGGAATTTGTATCGTATTTCTGAACAGCAGATATACATGCCACACACTCATACCTTTAACCACCACAAACCATTTCCTTAAATGCAGCTGAAAAATGTACCAAGTTGGAGCTCAAAGTCATCTGGATTGTACATGTAAATAACCTCTACTTTGAAAGACTACCCACAATTAATGCAAACCCTGTCTGCAGGAGATAGGGTGTCCTTTCACCTGCACCCCAAAATCAGTGCAAGTGTTCCACCAAACCAGTGTCATTGCAGCCCACATCCTGATCGGTAAACACCACTCTGAAGCAATTTCTCCAGGGACTTTCCCATCCCTCCAAGGCGGTGACAGTAAGACACATGTGATCACAGGCATCTCTGGGGACTTCTGGAAAGACTTCCTAAGGGCTCATAAGGTTATTACAAACCTCATTCTGAAGTTGCTTCACATCTCTGTAAATATCCTGGCTCAGACAGCAACAAGCATGGATTCTAGTACTCAGTGCCCATGAATATACATGTACTCGTCATACAAGTTCCAGTTATCTGAGAACAGAAGTTTCCTCTGAATAACTCTGAATTCTCCTTCCTTCCTAACCCTTCATTCCTTCTACCCCCACCCCTCATCCCACAGAGACCAGAAAAGCTAGACCAAGAGAGATCTCTGGAAATATCTGATCTGTGGGTGCGTTAGTGGGTACAGCTATGTGTCATATACACAGTGAAAGCCAGAATTAGTTATTCTTGCATCTCATGACATCTTGAAGGACAGCCTGGATTCAGAATTAGGTCTGCGCAGTACTTAACTTTGTTGTAAGTGACTGCCTGACCAGTGAGTAGGATAAATGATGCCACTGGGACTGAAATGTATCTTCATATGAATCATTTGCTTAATGGTTGTCCTGGGGAAGGATGGGTTTAAATACAAATTTAAGGGCATTTTTGGCTTCAAGGCTTGTGGGATTGAAGATCCTATCAAAGAGAGATTCTAAGCAAGACAGACCTACATTGTGTCCCCAATGTTTTAAAATCACAGGCATTACACATTTAATTTATTTTTTTGTCCTATATCCAAGCAAAATTGGTAAACACAAGCAAACCTGTATAATTTTTTTAGGGAAAGGATGACTTTTGGCACTTATTGACATTTAATACAACATGAACAAGTCTAGAACTGAGGCAACTGTGCTCTAATACTATTTGAACGAAAATAACTGTGGTTTTAAAAAACCCTTAGCTTAAATTTCTGCTTCATAGGCTTGAAATAATTATTTTATGGGCCAGTTTAAAAGCATGCCTTTTCAAAAAAGGAAAAACCTCTACCACTTCTATAAGTAGATTCATAATTTATACTGCAAATCTCTTTGACAAGAGGAAAATCTCAAATCAAGTTACTCTTCAACCTGAACTAATAAATCCTGTCTTGACATGAATTCTTTTTTCAGTGCTTCATTTTCAAGGAGTCATGTGGCTATTTAATAATCAGCCTCGTTGTTTCCTCTTCATCCTAGTGAACAAGGCAGTGATAACTGCAAAAGCATCTCAGGCAACTCACAGCAACTCAGATGCAGCACTGAGAAATATCTCTGTGAAATCAGCTTTAATGAGATATCAAAATATTACATCTGCAAGTCTTGGCGGCTGGACAGTGCTTTGGAAAGCAAAGCCAGTTTCCCTAGTCCAGATTAGTCAACATCAGGTTCCTTGGTCTAACATTTCACAAAATATTTTCCCACATATGTCCGACTGCATTTTGAAGGGCGTAGCTGACAACATAAATGTGCCCTAAGGTGAAACTCCCGAAACATTTCCCTGGGCGATATTTTCGTCTGGACATTACCAGTGCAGATGTCTGTAATCAAGAGATCTCTATGGACCTGCTAATTATTCCCTAGGCTTTTCCACTGGCAATAAAAATCCCATTTGTCGCAGCTTGTTTGCAGAACTGCTTCCATTTCCACAACGGTGGCATTAATTAGCAAAAAACCTGTGAAAATTGTTGGAGTTTATAGGTTCAAAAAAACCCCACTAAGCATTGCTCCTAAATATTCCTATAAATGGCAACAAGTCCTGAAAGTCCAGCTTCCTCAGTTGGAACAATTTTTCATGCTTGTAGCAATAACTGGGAAATAATGGGGGTCTCAGATTCACATTAGGAAAGTTGCTTCTGTGACCTCTTCATGCAGATGGATGGTGGATTTCTCAGATAATAAATCAAAGTTTCCCGATGGTGCAGTGGCATCTCTTGCTGAGGCACGTAGAGCTGCTGGCTGCCTTCTATTCAAAGGCAGCAGGCCTCTGCCCAGCAGGAAGCTTTCCCTACAAATCCTTCCGTCACCATCAGGAGATATTAGGGCCTCTATAAACTGCCCGGGCATTTTGGGGAACAGCCAGCATCCTGCTGGGAAACGGACACTTTTCAACTTCACTGACATTTGTCACACATACAAAGAATAGAAAGCCATCAGGGAAAAAAGCCACATTATGACTTTCCCATCAGCAGGGCCAGTTAAGTCTTTGTCCTTAAAAGGTATCTAGAAGGTTCATCAGAGTTACCTTGCTTAATAGTATATTTAGGAAGAGAATCTTACCTTTGGGTTTTAAGGACCATAGAATGTTTCTCTGTTTCTTGATACTTTTTGCGTTCAGCTAACTTTCCTGTAGGAATTTTGAATAAAAAAACTACAGCTGTGATGCTGTTTTTTCCATGCAGTTTTTATTAACTTTCTTCTGAATAAGTCCCTGCAAGGAAAATGACACCAATTTTTATTATCAGAAATATATTTATTAAGTGGCAGTCTAACTCCCAGAATAGCAATGTATTTATTTTTTTTTTTTTTGGAGTTAAAGCTTTTTTTTCCCAAATGACCCTAAAATAAGCATGGGAAAGCTGCATTGTAAATACAGTAATGAATTTCAAGTGAATATACTTTTTCCCCTCAATGTATTGCCTATATTAAGCACTGTGGGGGGGCTAGTGCTGTCAATTATTAACATAAGGATAAAACTTGAAGGTGATGCTCTTGCTAATTGAAACAATTTTGAAGTATCTTAAACATAGGTGGCACTTCAATAGGAATTCCTCCAATTCTGTCTGTGACAGATACAGATAACTAATTTTCCCTTCTTTATGCAAGTATTTCCCTCAAAAAGCAATAGAATCCAGAAGACAAATGCACTTTTAGGGAAGAGGGATTTTCAGCTGTAGCTTTGACATGTTATGGGAGCATGGATGTATTTTGGGGCACTTGGTTTCTTCAAAAGCTGATGATCCGTAATATAAGTGCTCTTATAAGACATCAGAATAACTAATGATAAAGAGAATTTTTAATTGCTTTTGTGCTTCATCCCAGAAGTCAATATAAACAATTCATTCTGGGTTTTCTCTGTTGACTTCAGTAGAGCCAGTGTAGTTTATGAAGTGGTGACTGAAAACAGGATTTGACAAAGTGGCTTCAGTTTTTTTACCTGTTCTACCAAGTCAACTCAATTCTATACTGAAATGCTTGAAGGAGGCAGGGCTGGGCCTTATTTATTGCACAGACGTTGGGCTTGATGCAATGGAAGTATGGGAGACCATGTACTTACCCAAATAAAAACTGGGCGACAGACTCACTGGTCAGGCAGTGACTTGTCAACACATCTGCCCAGCAAGGATGGCAAAGCCCTGGCACTGCACGGGATCCAGGGGAGAGGGATCGAGCTGCTGGTGGCTGGACAAAGAGAGGCAGTGACAGGCTGGGATCATCAGTCACTGCATGATGACTGTGGCGTAATGGATGCAATTTAAGATGAGATGAGTAAAGGATGAGTAAAGGGCTTAGAAATGGGTCCTGGTGAGGCTCAGAGCTGAGCACTAAGCCCAAAGCCAGCTGGTTCCCCAGAGAAGCGTGAGAGCCAGAGTCATACAAACGAGTCACACCTGCTTAAAGCCTTGCAACAGAGCCATGAGGGGCAGCCCTGTAATGGAAAGCAGTCAGGATCCCTCCTTTGAGTGATAGATTTTTAACAGCCTTTTTTCTAAAGGCTGAGCCTGACCGAGAAAACCTAGCAGCAAAATGTAGGAGTCTTCAAAATTTGGATGGAAAACACTATCAAATTCTGTTGGGCAGAAAATGTGCTTTTCACCAAGAAAACCTCTTTGTTAAAAATTAACCTGCTGCAAGCATTAACACAGGGTTTAAAAGTCTAGCTCATTCAGAACACCTTAAAACAAAAGTGGCTACAACATTCCAGAAATGGGTCTCTATCAAGTCAGGAGTTTAACAGTTAAATACCTTTAAAGGTCCAAAGTTTAATGATGCAGACCCTAGAATGACTCTCTTAAACTGCCTAATTCTTATAAAGCATGTAGTTTTTTATGATAAATGGACTTTTCTGAAATAAAGCTGCAAATTTCCTCTTTTTCATTATGATTTCATGAAGCACTCAGGGAATGTAGCTCACTGCACGTTTCTGTTCTGAGTGTCTGTGACCAGGCACAAGGCTGGTGGAGCTCAGTTTATCATGGTCAGTCCTACCTGTCCTCAGAGCTCAGCTGGGGAGTACACCACAGCCCAATGAAGCATTCAGGTGTAAACTTCACGCTCTAAGATTCAAACAGTGAAACCAAAGCCAAAGAGACTCTTTGGATGCTTTAAAATAATCACAGCCTCAGGCATTTTGATGAAAAAGCCTGAAGTGCTCCCTATTTTCCTGGACCAGTATCTGGTGTAAGGACAAAGATGTAAAATTACAAAATCAAGCCAAAGGCAGCACTGAAGGCAGTCAGTGCACTTCCCAGGTCACCCTAGAGATATTCCATATAAAACATTAAAAATGTCAATGCTTTTATTATGTGCAGACTCGACCATCAAAAAGGCAAATTGTCTGAAACAATTTGAAAAATATCTTTCTGGTTTTGAACAAGCTTAAATAGTGCAAAACTGAAATTTTCAAAGCACTTTTTTTATTTTCTGTCCACTTTCTGGGAACTGTCAAATAAACTATTGTCCTTCTCCTTCTCTCAGGCTGTACCTTTCTCTGAACAGCTGCACATATATAATTCTATGTAGACCTAATTTTATCACTGGGATTTGAAACTATTGAGATAACCTGCAACAGAAATACTCCAGAAGTGTCCTAACAGTCAGCAAGTACTTATACATAGTAGAGAAGCACATTTAATACTGACAATCAATGTACAGCTAAAGGCAAGCACCAGAAATTCTGAAACATAGGCACTTCTGGTTTTTTAGCCATACATCATCAGGTTCTCTTCTGAGCATTATAATACAGCCTTCAGAAATAATCTGACACTATTGCTGTCTTGTGACCTGTATGTAAGACACGGCCATCTTTCTCTTACCTATTGTCTTATTTCATAGAGGGTCTTCTGGACTCTTGTTTCCTTTAGGAAAATGCTACAGAATGCTGGACATGCCTGACTGTCATACAGACATATTTAAAAGCTAAGGGATGTCTCTCCTCTCTCTGGATCCAATAATTTCTCCTGTGTAAACATGTTTAACATTTTAATACTCCTGTTACACAAGAAAAAAATCTGCCAATCCATTCCCCAGGATTTTCTGAGGAATATGTGAATACTTCAGTGCTGTAAAGGGGAAAAATTCCTTCATCCTCTGACATTCATCCATGGCAGTTCCTGCAGAAGATAAGCTTATGACCCGAGATTTGCTAGGGGACTGCCACATGCTGTGACTTTCAGCTTTGCAAAGGCCACACGGAAGGTTTCATTTGTCTCATTAACTTTCCCACTGTACCAATCAGAAGTTTATTATAGAGTATTTTTCTCTTTTAACTTTTACAGTCCATATACCTCGGCAGGAGCCTGGACACACTGACCCAGGATGCCCCTTCCAGTCCTGGCTTCCTATGAGATGCAGGAAAACAAATCACAAAGGTCCAAAGCAGTACTTTTACAAACTCTAGATTAGATGTAGCACAACAATGGAGCATATGATTACAACAACAACCTTCAAGGTAATATGAGAGACACAAACCATATTGTGCTGTATATAAACTATACAAACATTTCCACTTGATTTCCTAAGGAAATGAGGCTTATGCTGTCATGCCTTCTGTCTGTTCATGCCTGCTCCTAATAACATTCAAACTTACTGCCACATTTCAATGCAAGTTGTCAGGGGAGAAGCAAAAGATTTGGAGATAATTATGTTCCTACAGCTCTTGTCATTGCACAGAGGAAAGAGGTCTAAATTAGGGCCCCCAGCTGAGGAAAATCTCCTTGAAGGAGTGGGATCAATGGTTCCTTGTCCAGTCAGTACAAACAGCTTATTTCCAGCCTTCCAATCAGCCCATGTGGGGCTCCACAGCAGATGCAGCAGGAGCGCCCACCCAACTTCTGCTCAAGAGTAGTCCAGGGATCTGGGGGTCTCATGAAGGTCCCTACAAGGTGCATGGGAGAGCCAGGATATGGTTAAATAGAAAACTGAGTTTTGGTTGCTCCTGGAACAGCTCCTTATAATTTTTTCACAAAATGAACGCGATAGTTTCAGATTTTAATTCCTTGGCTGGACAATTTCTGCTCTGTTTGTTCTTCCAGTAGCCTCAAAGGGCCAGGAATCCAGCCCATAGGCATTCAAGAATGCTTGGTCATACATTTTTCATCTGAGATTGTGTAATTTTTTACTGGGCTCAGGATTCCCTCAGATCTGCCAGAGACTCTTCTAGAGAGGCCATGTCTCACTGTCCTAACCTTCCAGTAATTTATTAAACCATAGGATGCCTGCTGACATGCAAGGTTTGCTCTTTCTCACACTAAAGTTGAATCTACCTAACGTGATTCTTCACTTGAGGGTGTCCTTTGGAACCAGTTCATCTTCCACAATTCCCTTCCTTGCCCCCACACCCCACCACCTTTTCTTTTTATTCCCAGATCACAGGCATTAATCCTGCCCTGCTCAGAGGTCTTCTGAGACACCTGTTAAAGTCATGCTAAGTGGAAAGCAAAATGAGAAGACACCCTTTGAAGCTGTGCTGCTGACATGCATCATACGGAAAAGCTTCGTGAAAGCGGCTGACTTCAGCATCCTGTGAAGCATTCTAAATCCTGTCACTGTACTTTGGGAAAAAAAACCACCAAACCCTAAATATTTTAAATTAACATATCTGGGTGCTAGAAAAATCACCCTGAAAAAAATTACTAACTCTCTGAAAAACATTTGACATGGTTTTCAGGCCACTGAGAATGTCAAGTAGAGCAGGTAAGGCAGCAACCTGAGATGTGAGCAGAGGAAAAGAAAACTCCAATCCAAATGTACCTTGAAGTACAATACTTATGGATCCAGCAAGGTCTGACCTTTTAACAGCTATTAAGTATTTACACACAGGGAGGAAGAGGAGATTCACTGCTTGTGAGATAAACAGAATGCTGATGCCAAGCCAGGGAGTCTTTTAAAAGTCAGATGAATCCAGTCAATAAATTAAAGACTGCAACACTTTACACACTTGGGATGGAAAACTTCCTTCCCTGACAAGTTATCTGACACTGTTTTGAGGAATTATTACGTGCATAAAGCATTTCTAGAAATAGCGACTTTGAAAAATATTTATACTTTTATTCTTTGCTGAAAGAGAGATACTTTCTGTAGTCCTGTTTTTGAAGGATTCACCAGCAGATCTCATTTTTAGCAACTAGTTAACCATTCTGCCAACAGAGCATTATTCTTAAGAATTAATGAATGAACACTGTTGTTAAAATATTTTTTTTCAAGAAGGATCTGGCAAAAATGAAATTGCAGTCAGGGCAACTGAACAAACAACACAAACTCCAAACCCACTATTCTAACTCAGCTGGGTGCTGCTGCTGAAGTCAGCCTGTTTATTTGCATGGTTATGAATTGTGAGAATTGAGCTTCTTTCTTTTTAATGAGTTATTGATTTTAGAAAATCACTCGAGGCAGAAAATCCATACATTAACAGGCTGGCTTCACTTGCCAAGACGTGTTATTTTATAGCACTTCTGAGAAAATTCAGTGCATAAAGCCCTTTCAGCCACTGCAGACGAGACAGATCGATGTGGCTCCGAGACACAGATCAACGCTTTACGGGACTGGTCCATACGGAAATACCTGGGAGACTCCTCCCTCGGAGGGATTAAGTCATTCCTCAAGATGACAAAGACCTGAGATCCAGAACTTGAGGGTGAAGTCGGTCTCCTACTTATTGTACACAGAGTTTTTATGGATTTCTAGCAGATTTTCTTGAATAAGGAATTCCAGGTCTCATAAACTGAGAGCTTGTGAGACTGTAAAGGAATACACTTTTAAACTCAACAGAAGTGTTTTTGAAGGGACAAAAGGAGAAAACAAACAAGATGCCAGAAAACAGATGCCTTAAAAGAATTGAAGTACACAAGCTGTATTTCCAGTTCAGGAAAACATCCCTAAACAGAACAGGGATTTATGCACATGTTGTCCATAAAAAGGACAGATTTCAATATGTGTTTAAGTGTGGTCAGAGTCTAGCTAGTCAGCCTTCTACAAAATAAACGTGTCCAAGTACATTTAGAGAATATTCCTGAATTTAGGAAATCCAATGGTGATAAAGCTCAAAAGGAAGATTTTTTTTTTTCTGTCTGTGTTCACTTTTTAAAAATACACTACCCATTCAAAAAAAGAGTATAAATTAAGTATAAAATAAAATCCTACTAGGTGCCAGAGGTACTCCCTTCCTTGTGACTTGTTAACTGACAAATATTTCGAAGTTAAACATTGATTTTCCTTTGCTTTATTTCGTTCCTGTCTTGAGCAATCCCTCAGATTGTGGGATTACAAAAGGAGTGCATATCCACAGCTCTCATTCCATGTTTCATGGACTTCGGAATCATTAGGCCTTTCTAGAGTAAAGCTGCAACAGCCCAGTCAGAGAACATCTCCAGAGGGTGCTTTGAGGCTGAAGTGGTTAAAGTTAGCAGAGGTGAGACCTGGCCCGCTATCTGGCAGGAAATAGTTTTGCAGAGATAAGTGAGTGGAATTCTATGGCATGCAAAATACATATAGTCATATTAGATAGGGTTAAGTTTCCTTCTGCTCTGAAATCCATTAATTCAGTGAAGTTTCCTTGGTAAATGAAGGAGTAACTTTTGACAGGACCCAGATCTACTTGCATCTTCACTAAATTTCTGCTGTACCTCTTGAACTCAATACTGTCGCAAATTTAGACTAACTTCACTGTGATTTACTTATTTTCATTTATGAAAGCAATCACAAAAAGGAATAAGTACTACATGTTATGAAAAACATTTAAAAAGTAAAATGTCAGTGCGGTAGACAAAGCCCAGAACAAAAATCTTCTGAATTTTGGGTCTGCTTTGCTACTTGCTCCCACAAGCTGAGATACTTCATTTTTCTGCCTCTTTTTTTTTTTCTTAACAGTAGGAAAAAAAGCTGTTTGCTTGTGTTTCTCTCAAGCATATTGTAAAAACTGGTTATTTTGTGCTTGTTTTGCTTATTTAGTGTAATCAAATTAAATAAGGCCCTTGTCCAGCAGAGTTCCTAAGCATATATTCCACAAACCCAAGCACAGCCTTCTGTAAAAACAGAACACCTTGAATCTGACCTTCACAACTATGATTTTTTGTCTTGCTTTCTGTGCACTCCCTAAGGTTTCCCAGTACATTTAGGGTTTTTTGGTAAAATGGATTTCCTCTTCTGCACTTGCAGTGAAACCACTGCTAAGAGCAAACCTGCCCTTCAGTTTGGCTTCTCTGGTAGAGTGAAAACTGCACCAATGAATGCAGGGAGAGGAAAGCTTGTTGGGAGAGATGCAAGGGAGATGAGCAGGAATTTACGTTTCTTCTTCAATGAGAAGAGTAATAGAGTGACGGAATCACAGAACAATTTGGTTGGAGAGACCTTAAAGATGACCCAGTCTCAACCCCCTTTGCCACGGGTAGGGACACTTAGACCAGGTTGCTCCAAGCCCCACCCAACCTGGTCTTGAACACATCCTGGGATAGGGCAGCCACAACAATAACAAAGACAATATTCTGTGTGGAAGAAAGAAGAAGTTAAAAATCCCACCAAAGTCAAAGCCCTTCAGGGAGACAAACTAATGATAAGGGAAGCTAAAGCAGCAACTTCCCTTCCCAGCTAACAGGATCGTGTTCTCCTTCCATGGAATGTCTGGTTCTGAAGCCAAAGATGATTTATATAGTTTGGTTAACCGAGGCAGGGGAGGCAGACTATTAAATGTGCAGGAGTACTACACTGAACCAGGACAGAGCAAAAAAGATGGAAATATTCTGTTATGAATTGATAGCTGAAAACACAAGCTGGTATGACGGTCAAGCTGATACTGTAGTGTACGGGTGGAGGAAGAGAGAAAGTAATACCATTAGAAGATTTAGGAATAACCCAACTAGGACTTGCCAAGAAAAGGAAGACGCTTTATCCAAAGGGAAACTTAGGGTGCAGGAACAGTTCTGACAGATATAAGAGACAACATACTGATAAAGAGAGACCTGCAACAAAAACATCAGAGTCTGCAAAAACAAGACATAGTTTGGGAACAAGAGAGGCCAAGACAACATCTGCTATTTGGGATACCAGAACTGCAATGGCTCACATCATTTTGGCATTTGCAAGCTCTTGAAGGGAGGTACTGGAGAAAGTCCAGTTCAAAGTCAATGGCCACTGCATGACAAGCCTGGAGAGGTCGTAGGACATGAGATAACGCTGCAGAGGATCCGCTGGTGGCTGAGAAAATCGACCATTCAAGTTGGACAGAAATGTGTGAGAGAGTTCAACACCAGAAAAAGCAGTATTTGTTCTACTAATATTGCTACTCGAAATCAGAAATGTGCATAGAGAACAGCTGACAAAAAGTCAAAACTCTTCTTTTTACTAAGGAAATGTAAACTACGCTTTGAGGTAGACAAAGTACAAAGATGTATTGTAGTACCAAGAGAAAAAAACTGCTGCAGTAAAAATCATGTTCCCAGTTCTTACTAAGAGTGTAAATTCACTGCAAGGTTATGGGACAAGAACAAAGCAAGACTTTGATGTAAACTTTTCAGGACAAGCAACTTCTCTGAGTACACAAAATTCAGCCCAAACACATGATATTGTACATTCCCTGGAAGCTACTAGAATATTTGATTATTATATGAGAATAAGCAGAAGACTCAAGAGTCAGTTCAACCATCAGTTCAGATTGAGGGAGGAAATAGTTTTTTCAGCTGTGTATGGGCACCTCCATTCTTCTCCAACAAAAAACCCCAAAAACTCAACCTTCAAATGCGCTCACTCAAGCAGTGGCGATCAGATCCCTTGGGAGAGTGGTGTGTGATGTGAGTATAATGCTCAGTCAAACCACCCAACCCTGATCTGAGAGGACAATGGCCAGGAACAGACACAAGGGCAAAACAACAGTTAAGAAACAGGAAAAACTGAAGGGACAAGTTAGAGGTGCCAGAACCAAGGTGTGACTGCAAACTTCAATCTGATTTCCCTTGGAAATTTCTAAGGTGGGTACCTGCACAGCCTCGACACATCCCACCTGCACAGCTGGGATGCTGAGGTTTCTGAAGACTCACAGAACGCTGTAGGGGCACAGAACAGACTGAACACTGAACGAACATTACTGATGAGTTAATAGATTATTTAGACAAACACACACACACGCACACACACCAAAGTTGTTGTGTTAGGTCAATGTTTTGTGGTAAATCAACACAATTTCTTATGAACAAGCTGGAATTTCATGTCGCACAGTCTCATATGAGAAAAAGCTGGATCTCTCAAGTCGCTGGCTCCAAGCAATTTCTGCATGGCAGAGGACTGGATGCTACTCTTGCTTTTTACATGTTTCTCAGAGATGAGAGTAGTCTTCTGCCAAAACTTGCAAGGTTGTATCTATCTCAAGTTCATGGTGGATGAGGTAAGGCCCCGCTCACTCTGATGTAATCTAAAATAAATGGGATGGACAAGGGATCAGATTAAAGAAGTGGGTCAGATCTGCTGCTGGCGCTGCTCCACTGACGTCAATGGAACTAAGCTGATTTACACCAGCTGAGTATCTGTCCTGGAGGTTTCCGTGCATTTAGTCAAAATAAATAAAAATGCACATTAAAAGCTCCCCCTGGTCGATCCCAAGTCCAAACGCCTCATTCCTAAATGGAGTAAATAAATTACAAGAAAGCAGTTACTGTAGACATCACTTGTTACAAGTCAACAATAAGCAGAAAAAAAGGTCAGGCTACCCTAAATTTTTAATTCCTCCTTGCACCCCTGAGTGAGAGAGAAACTGATAATTCAGCACAAAATCACCTTAACTCTGACCCAAAGGAAATATCTTAGCAGTAACTGTTCCTGGAATGAAGAGGTGCTCTCCTTTGCCTCATAAAACATTAACTTCCATCCCCATCGGGCAACTGAGGCTACAAAATAAAGTTTAGCTTCAGTCCAGAGCTGGGTCATACCTTTATTGCTGGAGAAAATCAGTGTACGTGTTCTACAGACAGGAACGCAAATACTTTCTGAAAACAAATCTAAATGCACAGATAAACTTTCGGGTGTTCCTCAGACTTATGTTCACACTCCAACATCCTTATCCTAACTCAAATATCATTTCCTTTGGAAAATGTCTTTATAATTGCTGTTCTCCTAAATAATACTTTGGAAATGTTACAGACAGACAACATGTGTGCATTAGCAACACTTTATAACTTCATCCCTGAGGAGGTAATATTTAGCTGTTGATAGTGTAAAACCACCCTAAGAAATGAAAAATCAGCCTTATTACGATAAAATTATAAATCATACAATTTTTTGCATCCAGGAAAAATAGGCAGTATCCTCAGATTGTTGGACATCAGTGTTGTCCTGTGGAAATTACACAGCTTTGCCATTCACACTAAGTGACTGTTTGCTTTGGTGCATTTATCACACCAAAAAATAAACCATACCTCAGTTATGTAGGGAGAGCAACCTAGACAGGCAGAATTTCAGATAAGTTTAGAAATACTTGTGCTCTTGAATGACCCCAAGCTGTGTGTATTCCATACAGAAGCACTCTAATCTGTGTTTCCAGTTTACTTCAGCCTCAGCAATTCTGAAGTTCCTCTGGTCACACTGTGTTGACTTAAAGCACAGATGTTTCTGCTGAGGCTTGAAAGAGAGCTAAAGAGTTTTATCACATTTTAAAAGTCCGTCAGAAATCCTACATTCAAGAAGAAGCCAAACTGACTTGCTGGACATGCAAATTCAGTCTGAAATCTCCCAAGTTTCTACTGCTTGTGTTTCACACAATAAACTTAGGTGTGATTTACATATTCAATCTCAAAAAAATAGTATTTGCTAAGTAGATAGATTTATTTGTTGCTTTTTCTCAAGGTAAAATAACTTTTCTCCACTTCTACTCTCCAGGCTCAGTTTTGAGATCTTATTAACACTCCAGCTCCAGCTTTCTGCTGTCTTGAGCTTCAATCCATACCTGCTTTGTGCTGCAGAGAGCAGGAGCGAGGATGCAAACCTGGCAAGGCTGATTTGCTGGTCTAATCCTTCTTTCCTACCTGCAGTTATCAAAGCCTTCTATGTGTTTGTGCACTAGAAACCCCTCCTCTCCAAACACCCACCCTGGGAAGTTGTATGCAAATAAGCCTTGTGCTAAATCCATGCTGCCAACATTCCTAAAATGCTACAGCAAAGCACAGAATTTGACCTATAGCACAGTGGAGGAAAAGTTCAAACACAAAATGACATATCCCTTCCACAATCTGAATTCCAATAAGTTATTTCCTTTTCCCAGTGCAGCACAGATTCTCAACAGATAGAGAATAGCAGACAGAAACTTTGCCAGTTTTTGCCTTATTTTTTTATAACCCATAAAATTTCTTAAAGCAATTGTACAGATTTCAGGCTTCCCTTTGATCACTCTTTGCAACAGTGAGTCCAGACCTTTGCCTAGGTATGATTCCTCAATCCCAACACATACAATGGAAGTGCCCTAGCCCACAGAAAGCCTTCTCATTAAAGCTCTAATCTGTTCCACTACATTCTTGCAAGACAGAATTATCCAGCTTTAAAGCATGCCTCAATAGTGAGCCGTAATAAGACTGATAGAAACAGCTTAAGTAATTGGATTGCTATATGGTATTGAATGTCTGACAACAAAAGATATCAATCTCTATTCTACTACTGGATCTTTGTTCCAGCAATGAATTCATTTAGTAATGCACTTGGAGGCTTGCAGTCCCTGCAGGAGAAATAACAGACTGCGGACACAAAGGCAGGGCCATCTGATGAGCACAGAGAAAGCGACTGTGCCATTCCAAGAAGTTAATTACAGTGAACAAAAGCACGAGACTATGACTTGTTGACCATTACCATAATCACATTACTACAGTCTTCTTCTATTCCCAGCAGCAGAGGGTCTATTCTTTCCTTCTATTTGGCACCATGCATCATATTTGTGTTTTGTCACCTGAAATGTATTGTTGAACAGACCTCCCTCGAAAGATAGCTGGAAATGCCACACTGTTTCTTTTATAATTTATTCTTCGGAGGCTGATTTATAAGTGCACTATTACTTTTTTTTTTTTTTTTAACTTTGAACAAAGGCTCCCAAAATTTTCTCCAAATGAAAATTTGTAAGAATGTTTTTGCCAATGAAACCTCGTGCTTGTAACAGACGACACTTGCATGATTTATGTATGTTCTGGTAACGCAGACACAGTAAAATTATTCATGACATACTGTCTACAACCTCACCACTTTTGGAGTTAAACATATCCCACGCTCACACATAAAGTAAAAGAGATTTAGACTGGATAAAAAGAAGACTTTTTTACAATGAGGGTGGTGAAATACTGGCACATTTTTTGTCCAGAGAAGCTGTGCTTGCCCCATCCCTGGGAACATTCAAGGTGAGGCTGCAGGGGGCTCTGAGCAACCTGATCTGGTTGAAGAAGTTCTTACTCCTTGCAAGGAGGTTTGACTATTCTACCCCAACCCAAACCAGTCTATAATATTTAACAATTAAACAAACCCTGATTTACCCCCCAGTAAGGTCCTGCCTAATAACATCTACGGAATACTTTGCCTCAGACAAAAGCAAGTTCTAAGGCTTGACGCTGGAACTGAGTGTTCCCATATCTATTACACATAGTAACAAACCCAGCAGCTGGAGTACCTCAAATTGAGGGTGCTTGGTGGAATCTGTGCCTGACAAAACCCTCAGCTTTCGGTTCCATGTGCCAGGGGGCACATTTTTAACTGGTGTACATCAGCCTAGCACAAAACGGATATATCTGGTTCCAATAACTCCACAGATTTCATACAAAAATACAACCAAAATAAAATGTAGCTAGATGTCTTCTACTTCTTCAAAGTGGCTTAAATAGCACAGCAAAGCAATTTCCAGCCACTTAAAATGATTCAAATGCTGCTGTGCCAAACGCTGTATGCATTTCTTTTTTAGCTCTACAATCAGCTTCAAAAGAGCAGTAAGTGCTTCCCAGTTTGGAAGACAGGGAGAAATGGGATTATTTGCAATCAAAAAGACCAGAGCAGTGTCCATTCCTCTAGATTTTTCTCCAAGAGACAAAATCTTCAAGTGAACTCCAAGAAAAGGAAAAAAAAAACCCAACAGAAATATGGGAGAATATCAGGATCGCCAACTTTCTCTGGAGTTCAGCTACTGGACAGGAAAAAAAAAATGGTTAAGTAGCAGGAACATGCCTGCAATCCATAATGGATTAATGCACAAATGGCCCAAATTCTCTGTTATTTAAGTATCATAAATTAGCAGGACACTTTTTAACTAGCCAGCCAGGGAATCGAGAGTGCGGTCACAGGAGCCACTAAATTGCCAAGAGCTAATTGAACCCTCAAGCCTCCAAAGAAGCTGTAGTGTATCCAAATCCTACTCTCCCGTGGTTGGAACACCTTAGCTGGTCATTCCAGCCCACATCCTGCCTCTGCAGGGAACCGCCTCTGCCCCAGCACAGCTCCCAGATGAAGGGCAGGGAGGTTTAGTGAAGCAAGACTCTGCAGACCTCAGCTGAGCAGTGTAATTTCTACTTTGCTAGAATGCATCTCACCCAAACCGATCCTTTTCACACCCTCAAAAAAAATCCCCTGTGGACCAGCCAAAACCTTGAAAAATTTCAACCAAAGCAGGACACGCTATAGAGGAGCAACTGCCCAGCAGGGCCCTGGGGAACCCACAGGGGTGACCACAGGGCAGTCTGATAAAAATCACCCACCATTGACTGGAATCGCCCTCTGTGGTACAGCCTGACACACCACAGCACATTTCCTGTCATACGCAACCCGTATTCCAGCAACATCCCAGCAACACCAGAAAACCCCAAATACCCATCTTTCCTGGAGCCCTTCTCCCCTCCAGAATGCCAATGCACTACAGAGTGCTGGCCGCAGAACCCCGCCTTCGGACACGGTAACCGAGGCACCAAGTGGCACTGCAGCTCACTGGTGAGCTAAATCCACAGAGGAAAGTGGGTTCTCTGCTCACCAGGCCTCTTCTCTTTCAGCTGGGAATCCAGGAATCCCAAAAAAAGCTTCGTTTGAGTTGTGACAGCTTCTAAACCCAAGCCTGACTTTTTAACAGCAGCACTGCTGGTTTGGAAACACTCAGCAATATAGACACTTCCCTATGCAGAGTAATGATTAAAATCAGCAGTGCTGTAGGCTCTCTTGAAACTTGCTGAAGATTTATTTTTTTAAACGAGAGAATGATTTATTTCAACAATTATCTTCAGGCAGATGAAATTATGTGCTTTCAGGGCTTTTATTCACCACAAAATTAGGAACACTGGGTGCCAGCCATGGAAGCCCCGTGAGTCTTTGGGACTCGGCACTAGTGGAGACTCATCCCGACCCAGGAGAAAGAGCTGTCTCTTTCCCAGGGCCACAAAATGCCATCCCTGACCTTCTGCTTGGCTCCACCATTTGCACAAATCCTTTGGCTTCCCCCTACTTGACCTCCTGCAAGTTGCAATGGACATATAAGGCACATGGCTCCCCAGGACCACACCAGGCATGCTCTGGGTCGGTGTCGTGACGGAAGAGTAAGATTGAAAGGACTGACTGATTACAAGCCAGATGCCCCACAGCAATACAGCATTTCCTAAGAGTATGTTTTAAAATGTTCTAAAAGACCAAGGGTTTTTCAAGAAAGCAGTAGCTTCCAATAAGTGGGAAGTCTCCACCAGGAATGTTTGAGTGCATTTTTTTTTAAGAATATAATTTAAGAAAGCTTTTCCTGCAACAAAGCTTTTCTCTCTGACAACAGAGGACCCTGGCTTCAGCTGGCAATCCGAGAGAAAATTTATCATCACGTAAAGCCACTTTTTGTCTTTGATGAACCAGGCTGAAAGTTGAGAGGGAGGGAAGGTGTTGGGGAATACTTGCTGATGAATAATCTTTTCCCCTCCAAGAGCCTCAAATCCCAATTTAAAACAAAGGGGATGCACCAAAAAGTTTTGGAAGAATGATTTGTGTCTTTCCCCCATCTCTGGAACCCAGACCTCTGCTTATACGGAAGAACCTCAAATGTTGATTCTCCTTTTCCATTCCCACTCCATTATTTCTGTCCCTTGATTTCAGCTTTTGCTCCCATTACGGTTTTGCAGCTTTGACTCAGTAAACAAAAGTCAGTTGTTCTGCATGTACTGGACTTGTTCCCGTTCTTTCACCACAGACCAAGATCCCTTGACATGAGCCATTCACACTGCTCAGTGCTCAGTGTCAGCAGCAAGACACTGAAATATGGAGAGTGAAAGCCTTCCTGAAACACATGCTCCAGAAATTAAGATACCCAAATGTACAGGAAACTTTTAAATTGTAATGTGATCATCCTGTAGAAGACCACAGGCCCTGAACCAACAGATTTTCAGTACCACTATGCCATGACTCATTGTGAATCTACCTCCAGCAGCCATATGAAAGATCGTGCTGAGGCTGAAAAGTCATGCTCAGTGCTGCAGCTTTTCTGTCATTTCAATACCTTTGTTTTTCACTCAGACATAATTATCAAGTAGTAGCAGCATAGGACATCTACCTGACTCGGCCAAGCCATCACTTTCTTAGCAACAGAATTCACTATACTTGTACTTTGATAGTCTAAAACCTAAAAATAAGAGCCATGGATGAGATAAGTGTTGTAAAGTCTTGTCTAGACAGTTGTTTATAATATGTGGGCATTTAGTATACATTTTATTACTCTCCTAGGACCATAGTGTCCATACATATGTTCCTTGTCTGAAATCCTGAATCCACAGGAAGGGGAGAAGAGCAGAAATGAGGGAGGTCCAGAGACTGGCAAGGGAAGTGCCTAGGAAGCCTTAAGAAATGTCTGGGAAAAAAAGGCTGAGAACACCAGGATTATGATTATTAAAGAAAACGATGTGAGAGTTGCACAACAAATCAAATGTACAGAAAGTGAGCTGTGACCCCTTCAGCCTCTCTCCTAAATAAGGACAAAGTTCTGTCAATGGAGTAGAAAGATTATATTTTTAAGTGATTTAAGCAGTCTCAATATGAATAAATCATCTTTGGAACTCTCTGCCAGAAAAACAACCAGGAAACCACAAAGGATGCACTTCAAAATGAATTAGTGTTATTTATGACAAGGTACAACTACAGGGTTATCAAGTCCTGTGATTCTCATCCAAATGACTAACAAAAGCCTTGGGATCCTCTTTTAATTTAGGAAAATAATTAATTGTTTTCTAATTTCTTTTCTCATTATACTGACCAATACCCACAAATGTTATCACACTGGATATCTTATCTAGTAGGGCAGTGTTTGTGTTTCCCTATTGCTTTCCTCCTTATGTCACTGACTTCTCTATAGTATGGTGATATTAACAGCATTTTCCTTGTTTAAAAACTGTCCCCTTCAAGATAGGAGTTGTCAGAAATCTCTCAAATGCAGGACTTGAATTGTGAAAATCCTGCTTATACAAATTTTTTTATGATTATAGCTTTTTGTTGCCAAAACGCCAATGACTGTTTTGAGTGAGAATAAGACTCTTGTGCAAACACATGTAAGCATAAGAGACACTGTGAAGGAACCACACTGTAATAAAAGCAATAGCTATATTAACACTTATGTAAAAGCAGCTGTTCCTAATTCTGAGGGATCTTTATGGACTGCTGAGTCTCTGGAAGTTTGGGGAAAACTGTTTACTTACTTTATAAAAACCTTAAATTAAAGACTAATCAGTTTTAATTGTGGTCAAAGTTATCAAATATTTAATCATGTGTTTTAGAAAGCTGGGTCCTGATGAAAAGTATGCAAAATAAAGACCCCACAGGTCCTTTTGGATCAGTTTTCAAGCTATGTTTATCAACACTGAGTCACCAGAATGAAAGACCAGCCTTGAAAGCCTTGCACACAGCAAGGTATTTCAGCAAAAGAACCCCAGACAATTGCAGTCTTCAGTTTCATGTTGAAGTATACATTTCATTTCCTGCCTGGATTGTTTCTGTGTAAGGCTCAGGCTAAGTGCTTATTCCTAAGCAGGTTTTCTTACTCACTTTGATTTACTTTATCTCTCTATGCCACTTTTCTGCCTCAACTACTTAAATTCAGTTTCATGGACTAAGGATTATCTCCTGATTAATTTAGTTGATTTCTGATCTCAGTTATCAGTGCAACACACAACTATCACAATCTTACTAGAAGCTGTTTGTTTGCTGTCCTTAAAAAAAATCCAAGGTGACTTCCCATATATCCGAGGGCAGCTAAACACTGGGACATATAAAACTTCTTGGACTCAATGAGAGATTTCCTAGAAACTTTGAAATACTCTGTGTAAAATTACTCAGGAATTGCCCAATTGGCTTTAGAGCTGGTCTACCCCATCCCTTTCATCAAGGTCTCTTCAACTTTCTGCTACCAAACTTGCTCCCAGAACTGGGAAAGCCCAAAGAATTTCTTCCTCTGGTGACCAGGACCACCCTGTTAGCCACTGGATGCAGAGTTCTGACCCTGCTGTCCATATATCTACCAAGAATGAAGCAGGTCTCACATGGGAATTTATTCTGTATTTGGAAGGCATCTCCTTGGGAATAAATTTGGCAAAGCTAACTTGGGTTTGGGATAATCCTCTTTCAACAAAACATCCCACATTTTTTGTTACCTGTCACAAAACATATAGTCACAAATACAAAGACCACATTTGAGTAGAATAACAGAAGTCACTGAATGGACATACTCTTTTTGGAATGCCAGCTCCATTTTGCCAGGTCAGGCCTGATAGCTTTGCATTTTGTCACTTGACGTGGATAGGTTTAAACAACCTAAAACCAACCCATGTACAAACTTCTGGACAGCAACAAATCTTCCCAATCCCTTGCCATCAGTGACTGCAGAGCACTCACAGCACCACAGGCACTCTCTCTCAGGGAAACACGCTTAGAATCACAGCACAGTGAACTGTCAAGTCTTATTTCCCTTCTTAATGGGTTAGCAAACGGGCTGGTGGTTTTTTACAAGCATCTAACTTGTGAATTGATAGTGTTTACCTTCACTATTCTTTTTAAGGAAGCCTACTCTGGCCACAGTACAAACATCCCTTTTGCTGCAGGCTGTCCCTTTGTCTGGCAGTCCTAGGCTTGGAGCCTATTGACTGGTCCAGTGCTCACACAGAGAGGAGCTTCCCCGGATACAGAGCTCAAACTTTCACTGGCCTCCATTCAGGCTAAAAGTGGCCACTTTAAAAAACAGTTCAAAGAATGGGCAAACAATTCCGGAGTCCTGGAGAAATAAAACATTGCTAGAGGAAATCTCTGTCTGGTGCAAACAAGCCTCAATTGGTACAGTGGGAAAACATTGTTTTCCACCCACCCTTGAGCTGTCCCAGTGAGAGTCTCCAGAAGAGCAGCATTCCTCCAGTCCCCTGCCCTCTCAGCAAGGAGCAGGCACCATTTGTGCACCGCCCAGGGGAAAAGAGGAGGGTGAGATGTGTCTCCAGTGATCTGCACAGGATGGGTGCAGTGGGGCCTGCCCTTCCTGATGAACTGCTGCTCCTCAAAGCAGAGAGAAAAGGGGCTGTCTACCTAAAAAAAAAGGGAAAATAAGAAGGAAATCAAATCTTACCAACTACCAGGCAGTGTCAATCCATCTTGTCTGCTGTCCTTGAATCTATGGAGCCCTGGGAACCCGTTCTACTCCAGCAAAATGGACCAGGGTGCTTTCAAAATGTGTGTGGCTGCAGAAGAAAGAGAGGGGGAGATCAGAGGTAAGAGACACGTCCTCTGTGTAAAGGAATGCAGCACATGAAGAAATGTTGCCTTTCCACTTGCTGGCCTAGATGAAATAAATGACCTCCTGCACAAGGAAAGAGCTGTTTTCTGCCAAAGGTGAGGTAGGTGCCACCCTTCAGCTTCTTCAGCTGGAGAGGTACATGGAAGAGCTGGCAACACAAAAGTGAAATGGAGACGTCTGCAGGATCCACAGGAGGGAACAGAGTTATCCCCAAAATCCCTGCTCCTCTTGCCTGTTGGACAAAAACCTCTTCTCCCTTCCGCAAGGTCCTTCTTCTTGTATGGAGAATTCTGTGAAACAAAACCCTGAGGAGTTCAGGAATTACATGCCCATTACTTCATAGAGATGCATCCAAGAAAGGACTGGACATGTAATTCAGCTGAAGAATGACTTCATTGCAACAATTACCAAATCCTTATCAATTCTGGTTTTTAAATTGGCTATTGCAGCAACACAGTCACTTACACATATGTGAAACAAGGAGTTTAAAACTACTTAGCAATATTATTTTTTCTATTAAAAACAGCTCTGAGATGTGTACTCTCATAAATAAAATCCTAAACAAATGCATTCTGATGTAAAGAGCTAATAGTAGATACACTGAGAATTGTTCTGTTGTGCAAGTATGAAAGCTAAACCATCTAATATTGTGAGTTTAGTTATGAAGGATGACCTGATGATGTGGTTTAAGAGCATTATGGGTGAGCAGTGAAACAAACATGTTTTGCCACAGACTTCAGCAGAGGGAGGCTCAGGGAAAACTAGAGAGAGAAGGAAAGTAAGAGATAAGATAGGGTGGTGAAAGGCAAAAGTTGGTATCAGTGAGATCTGCTGCTGAGTATACCCCTTATTTGTTACTTTGCAAATACAATGGGGATGCAAAAACAGGCTGGAAAAATCCTTTGAGGAGAAAAATCTATACCCTTATATACCCCTCTCCAGTATCTTCTTTAGCAATCTTGCCTTTGGTTTCAGTGAAATATGAACAGACCTATCTACTTACAAAAGCTCCCCTCTTCCCACCAGCTTGTTTGTTATTTTATGTGTTTCTGCATCATTTGCAGAGTTTGCTTTGATCTACATTCCTCCTGG
This sequence comes from Donacobius atricapilla, assembly GCA_013397315.1. Lineage (NCBI taxonomy): Eukaryota > Metazoa > Chordata > Aves > Passeriformes > Mimidae > Donacobius > Donacobius atricapilla. Next base: position 598,754 of record WBMY01000536.1, read on the forward strand.
ATGTGCGGTTTCCTTTTCAGCTACCAAAAGGAAAACTGTTTGGTTTGAGAATTTTGAAGCTTATTTTGAAGCTCTGCTGGCCCAAAATACCTATTTTTAATCCAAATGAACATAACTCAGTGCTTTCAGCTCTTCAGCACTGGTTGCCTTCCTTTCAGGAAAAATGTCTTTGAACAATAAGTGATCACTTCATACTCTAATAAAATGTCCAAACTGCAATCCCAGATGGCATAAATGAGAGCATTCTGTTTGCTACAGCTGGGTTTGAATATTGACACTCATACATAATTTGATCCTTGAATTGCTTTCATTTTAGCATCGTCCTGAAATGTTCAACATTTTGCATCACATCTGATACCCACTAACGTATACCATGCTGCTCTAAAACATCATCAGAGCAGGTAATTGGGAATTCTCTCAATATTTATTACAGACTCGCTCTGTCTGCCACCACTGGCAGAATTCCTGCAGCCTCCAAGGGCTGACTTGACTTTGGTGCAATTGCAAAATGCCTGTAAATCCTTCTGCATGGAACATGTGATGTTGAATGTAAAGTTTGTGCCATTTTAATCCTTCCTCCCTCTCTAACAAGTATCACAATGTGACCGCACTAGGAATAGTCCATAGACAAAACACAGTTCATAAATAACAGGTAAACAATCTTCAAATGAGAAGAGAAGCCAAGAAACATCCTTGGATTGACTCTTTGACTAGGAAACAGGATATATTCTTCAAGGACCTTGCAGGGATGGTCTCAGAGGACAATTAGAGATTAGATCTTCTCTTCTTTGGGGTTAGGCCACAGGAGTTAACTTGGGAAACAATTCACATAAACAAAGTGCTAGCAAGAGGAAGGGCACTGTCAGATTCTGCTTCTGGGTCTTTACTAGACACAGGCCTTCATGTCAAGCTCCACATTAAGAACTTGGCTTCAAATGGTAACAGAGCATTAATTGACATCACCAGTACTAGAAAGGAGCAACACCCTGAGATTCTGGAGATTAATTAACTATTTTGAGAAGAGTCTTAATAAGATAGCCTAGCATTAGACTATCCTGATCCACTGACCAAAAGTAAGCAAGTAAAATGTGCTTAATATCAGTCAGTGGATACTGAGCTCCTTCCAGAAGAGCAAGTGCAGAACCTTGGAGACTCAGGCTCTTTTCATCTGCAGCCTGGTCTATTATATGCAGCCAAAGGCAGAACTGCTCTCTATGAATAATTTTCGTTTAAAGAAAAAATTGGTGAGAGAAATTTGTATTCGAGTGCCTATGTGCACATAAGCAGTGGGGGGAAGCGTTCCTACTTTGCAAGAAGAAAAAGATTCCTCATAAAAACACAGCCATGCCCGTTTCAGCAGAGTGAATTTTAACAGAGAAAACTGTTACCCGGGATAAGCAACTGAAATACCTGAGAATAACTTCCCTTTTCATTTAAATAGATATATATACATATATGAGGAGAAAAAAAAGCATCTACATGGCGCAATGTGCATGTCCACTGTTGTATATGAATTATGAAGTCTAAATAAGAAGTCTATTAAAATTATGAAGAAGCTTTGCTGGAAGAGGAGACACATGTATGGGACTTGTAAACTGCTCTGTGCTCAATCTAAAATTCAGCAAATGGAAGCTGTTTCCTGCTAGGTGTATGTTGATGAGGCTATTGCTGATTCGAGTGGGGTTTTCTGTACACACTCTCTTGAAACACATTTCTCTGAATCTCTAAGATAGAAGACTTTAATAATAAAGACACATTAAGCACAGTGATGGTGTCCCCCCTAGTTCTTTCTGCAAAGCCAAACTGCCCATCTAGGAAAGAGAGAAGTTTAAAATATCACAGGAGAAAATTATTACTTGCACCCAAAAACCAATGCCAATGGACAATCCAGGAAAACACATGGTTTCTTTTCTTTTTCATAAAAAGTATCTAGAAACATATATAAATTGTAAATCTCAGATAAATAAGGCAAAGGCAGGAAATACCCTGTATCCCAGCTGGCAATGCATTACAAAAGCAGCACATCAGGGTTACCCCAGAGCAGAGCCCCCGGAGCCGAGCCTGCCTCAGCTGCGCTGCCTGCCATCTTCTGCATTGTCAGGACCACAGCTTGCATCATTAAAACTTGAAACTGATCCACTTCAGTGATTAGGCTGATCCAAGGACACGGACAGAAGAGCAGGATTTAATGGGCAGGCAGGCAGGAAAAGTCTTTTAACACTTTAGAAAACATTGACTTGGTGGAAGGAATTGGCTAGCTCAAGGGATTAGTAATGAGATACTGAGCCCCTTAGCTCTAGGTCACCACACTGAATCTGGTCCAGGTCAGGAGAAATCAAAAGCTGTTGCTGTTCAGTGGCCTTTGGGAATCAGTTGGTGGTCCCACCCTAGACACCTCTGGCAAAATATCTGTACCAACACTAATGGTAACAGTTGGCAGCACTTACAGGAAAGGTTTAGGGCTGGCACAGCACAGGAAAAGTCTGAGCAGAGAAAGATGTCTCTGCAAATACACTAGGCTGTGACTCAAGAAAAATTAGCAAACAAGCTTCCTCATCTTCTACAGATTTTCAGTGTGATTTGGGGCATGAAATTGAAGATCCTGTTCAAGAAAACTTTATTTCCTCATCGCAATGGTCTTCACAAGGTATTTAAGGCCTAAAATCTCTGAAGTTCAGACCCCCACCTTTAAAATGGGAATAATTATCCTAAAGTGCTTCTGAAGAGATCCTGAGTAAAGGGGGGATACAAAAGCTAAACAAGAAACCAGACAGCGGGGCAAACCCTTTCCAAGTAAAATCAGCTCCCTTACCTCCAAAGCAAGGCATTTGATGTGCATACTCCCATTCACAAAGCTCTGTGCTTCAGATGCTTTAAAAAAAGGGAAAAAAATCAAACTCCCCTTACAGCAAAGAGTACCCCCAGAAAACCCCAAATTTCCACTGCTGCCCAGCACAGCCACATCAAAGAATCCAGCTGCTCCCAGCTTTTATCCCACCTAGGATGAAATTCTAATGTGTTGTGCAGGAGGTCAAATAGATTATCATAATAGCCCCTCTGGCCTTAAAAACTATGAAATTGGAGAGTGAATCACAAGACATCAGTCACCATTGAAGGCAGGATGGTAGGAGGCAGAGCTCAGTGACAGGGAGTGATAAGGCAGAGTAAATCCAATGTTCTTAGGCCCTGTGAAGCTGGGAAAATGACATTTTGCCTTCTTTGTTGCCCCTTTGGGACACGGAGAGAGATGCAGGTTATTATAATAATAAGCCCAGTCAATGCAGGCTAAGAATATTGCCTCTTACGGGAGTGAGTGCGTGAAGGATTGAGAAACACTAGTTATTTTCAAACTGGATTAAGTCTTTCAAAAGCTAATAGGTTTCCAATGAGCTGTGGTGTTGCTGCTGCAGCTGCTCTAATTTGAGAATAAAAGAATGCAGGCTTTGTGCCTAGGGACCTGTTATTGATCCGAGCAAGAAGGATGGGAAGGAAGGGGGTAGAGGAGGGTTATCCTCCTCTCAGCTGGGGCAGGGGCGTTCTTTTCAAAGTCACATTATCTGCTAGTAACAACAAAACCTAACCCCATGACACGCTGCTCTATACAGGATTGCACTTGTTGAGAGCTAAAAGCATCAGAGGGGAAAAAAAACCCCCTCCACTAGCAACCTCAGGCAGCAAACTTCATTGAGGGCCCACGAGACTCAACAGATGGGTCTCGAGACTCCCTCATTAGGAAACGTGCCTGTCCCCCTGCATCTGCTGCCCCGCTCCATGCCACGCACTCATTAGCATTGCAGGCTCGCAGATTCCTTAGCACGTGCTTCCAATAAATATTGGAGAGAAAGGAGGGCACGGAAGCCACAGCTCAGAGCAGCAAGATGAGGGGTCACCCGCTAGGCTGGGAAATCCTTACACACACACACTGCCCTGCAGCCCCAGAGGAGGGAGGACAATAAAAGGCAGCCAACCACAAAAGTGCAGTTAAAGGGACAGGTGTGGAATTGCTTCCATTCAAGTTGTGGTAGATCCTCATTCGTTCCTCTCTGCCACAGTAAATAAAAATCATCATTATATATAGGAAAAACCCCAACAATTCAGGGCAACACAGATTGTGGATCTGTAAGAGTCTGTGGCCCCTTTCAGACAGAAAGCTGGAGCACACTGGGTAATGCCATTACCTTCAAAGACATTAATTGGTTCCAAGGGTCCAATTCTACAGGCAGGCTCTTTTTCTTTCAGGTCTTCACCAAGCTGTCCTGCTGCCACAGTGCCACAAATCAGGGATGTTCTTCAGCACACCTGCAGTGGCCCAAGACTTAGGGCTGTGATGAGGAGCAATCAAAGAGAAAATCATCTCCAGTGTGTTTGAAAATGATGGGAGACAAAATAGCTGTCAGGGAGGCAGGAACGGAAAACCTTCCAGGTACTGTGGAAAGAGCAAAGACAAACCTTTAACCAGAGAGGCAGGGTGACAGGGAGCTGTAGCTTGCTCAGACTCCCAAGAATAAGTCCCTTTATTTGCCACCTCTCCCTGATGCCCTTAGACTATTTTTATTCAAGTCCTTCTCATTTGCTCTATTTTCCACTGTCCTGCTGGAAGCTGCAGGCGTTTTGACCACAGCTAACTCCAGAGTGGGACTGGAAGAGTCTCAAGTGATGAACTGTGGGAGTTGATATGAATCTTGTCCAAAATGTTGAAATGCAATTTCAACAACAAAACTCCCAAGTCAGTGCAGACTCAGATTCTTCCAAACGCTGCTGGCTCCAACACCCAGTCCTGACAGATCTCTCTCTGCATGCTCAGTGACAGAAAAGTGCTCAGTGCACATCTGCAGGTAGTAGCATTGTTGTGACATGCAGAATGGTCAAGAGTGCTTTTTTCCATTCTTGTGTAAAGGATGAACATAGAAAAGACTTTTTTTCCTCTCCTTTAGGGCCTTGTCCTTTTCTGTACAACCAAGGACACCAGCCACCCGCTGTGGCCTGTGCTTTACCTAAAAACATTTAGCTGATGCAAAAGGTTCCTTCCACCAGGGAGTCAGCAGTGCCAAGGGACCAGGTGAAAACAGGCCACTGGGCATATCCCTAACTCCCTGAAGAAAAGGCTTACCCTGTAGATCAGCAGCATTGCTTCCATGCACTGAACTTGTGGCTCAACTCACCGGCCACTCCAGCAAGTTACTTAAGCACATCCCTAACCCAAAGTTTTTTGTTTCTTGATTTAGGCACATCTCTATGTTGGGTTGAATTTAGATTTTAGAAATCTTAATGTCTTTAAAAGTTTCTTCAGGCCAAATGATGAAACTCCCTTTATACCCCCTACCAGGAATAAGTAAAGTCAAGAATGGGAATGATGATAGGCAAAGGCAAGAAGTAATTTACTGTACACTCAAATTAAAATATGTTAAGCACAACTCTTTTCTTTTTAGACATTTCCTTAGCTAAATGACACCCCTGTGTACTTCAGCCTTTCACCTTCAGGATAATTTGTGACTGAGAATGTATTGAACACATACTTTCATATGCAATTAACAATGAAAACAATCTGCATGAGAAGTTCAGGCATTTTGATATTGTCATAACAAGCAAATGAAACTTGGTCTGAGCACTTCCTCAACAAAACTGGCTCAAAGAAGCACCTTTGCAGAAAGCTGTGAGGAAAATACCACTAGAAGCTCAGAGCTCTCTTAAAAGCACCCATTGTTCATTGGAGATGGGGCTCAGCCCAGGTTTCAGTGCAGCCTCTTCGACAAGAATAGCCCAGGTTGCTGCTAATCAAATGAAAGTGTCATCTTGTCTGTGACAGACGTGCCAGCACTGCTCAGTGTCACAGTCTTTGCACCTACTGGAAGCTGCTCCACCTTGATAAGCTGTACCCCTACCCAGATCTAAAACCGTAGTCTCAGCTCTTCCCTGCTTTTAGAAAGCAGGGATTTGAGATCAAATCACTGCTGCACAGGAGTCCCACCCCTGGGGAGGATAAGTGAAGGACAAAGCAGTTGGATCCACAGGTTAATGTGGAGGCATCTGATCCTTGAAGGGTTAAGAGAGAAACAACCAGAGAGCAGGTTTTATGTGCATATAAATAAAGGAAACTGAAGGAGAAACAGCACTGTTCTCTGGAACAGAGTAAGGTCTCAATTTTAAGCTGTGACAGAAAGCAATGATGTTATGGATTCACTTAATTACAGCTGGATAAAACATAAAGCCTCTACAATAGACATATTTTTTGGTACCGCAGCTTTAACTCCTTCAGGGACTTCACTGGTTCTCACTGCAGTAATTTCTGAGTACCCCAGTTGGTATTTTTTTAATTGTTCTTGGAATATCCTCTGAAATAGATTTAGTGCCTCACTTTCATTCCGGGGAATGAAACATTTCTAACACCCAGAAGAACTAAGGTGGGAATTTCAAAGTGACAAAACGCACATGCACAATAAACACAGCACAGCTTTGAAATTTTAGTTCTCTTAAGCAGCACACTCCAGGGAAAGGGGAAAGTAAAGGCTTGTGGCAGCAAACTGGATTTGGGGCTCTGCTTACTAGAGCACCTTCTTCTCCAAAATTTTTTGTCACATTTGGAAAGCTTGCCTGAAGACACGGCTTTAAGAAATTGCCGGACAGGGAAGAACTGAAGCTTTCATGGAAGTAGGAATGCACTCTTCAGTGCTGGGTAAACTGTGTTCTTTCTCCTAACCTCCACCACTTGCACAACTTTCTCATCAGTGGTAGTTTTCTCCCCTGCTCCATTTGTGAAATAGTCTAACACTGGGTGTGGCTTCCCCACAAAACGCTTCCTTAATTAGTTTCTAAACATTAAATGATTATGGAAGCGCAATTCCCATTCCACTCAGGTGATGAAAAGCTTTACAGGAGTTCAGTCTCACTTTGTAATTAGAGAAATTAGCTTTCTAAGTTTAGATCACTCGACTGTGCAAATGGGTTCATCTGCTGGAATGCGCCGCTCCGAAACGTGTGTCAGCCGAGCAGCACGGTCCCTATCTCTGCTCCGCGCCACTCGCCCAAGCGGGCAGGTCACTCCCAGAACAGCGAGAGGAAAGTGAAGTGTTGTGGGTGTATTACAGGAAAGGCCTTATCTGAAAGCTCACTCATCCGTGATTGACTGCGGCGATACGTCCCTCTCCCCGCAGCAGGGAAGCTTAACTCCGAGATAAAGGATTAGCCGAGTGGATGAAATTTCACTCTTCCCCTCAGTTTGTCCAGGCTCATAACTAAAACTGCAGCAAATTTATTTTATTGGCTACTTTTGAGGAGCAAAACTACTTTTATAAAAATCTGGAGGAACAAAGGGCTCCTTTAGCCTCTTCGTTTGCTGTGAAAAGAGGTCACTGAGCTTTATGAATTCTTTATGACCACAGATTCCACATGTTGACAGATTTTTTTCTGGTTTATTGAAGGCTGATGCAGCATCAGTCCCCTATGATTATGCAATGGTATTCATCTGCATTACAGTAGTAAACAAAAGTTTAGTCACTTGAAAATGAGATGCATCAGGTCCCTGAATGCAGAACTTTTCCAGGGGCGCCATCCCAAGCTTACCTTCAGGTATCACAAATCTAAGGAAATCCTGTGGGATTGTTCACAGCCATGCCTCAATGAGTCACTGAGCTTTAAAAGGAAATTACAACTTTCCTCACACAAAGAATTGACTTCACGACACCTGACCCTCGTAAGCCAGACACTCCCTCCAAAGGCTGTGATCCTCATCCCACCGAAGTCCTGGGCAATCTCCCAGTGGCCTCAATGAACAGCTCTGTATTAGGGAGCTGATTCAGGCCCAAAGCGAAGCACTGCCTGTAGCGCGGGACTTTGGCACACTCGATGTCTGTAACGGCTTCTAATGTGGATGTGATCTAATTATGTCAGAATAGGAAGATTAGCAGGAAGTAGCTTTACGCAATGTAAAAAGCCCAGTGCCAGACGCTGAAAAGTTCTTCACCAGCCACAGAGGAAGACACGTCGGCTCCACACCTCGTGAGACGTGCAGGCAGAGCCTTGAGCGGGGATTTTATGTGCACCAGTCCCAGGCTGCTCACAGCAACTGAAGTTCAGGCCCCTGTGCACACGCAGCAGCTCGCACGTTGCTGCACCCAGAGTAAAAGAGGCATCTTGAAAAGATGCTCAGGCTGAAGGCAATGTGCTCAGCTGGTTTTCGGTGCTGCTGTGCAGTAGCTCCAGATCTGGCCTTGACAGCCCAGAGGAAAAAAAAAGCAAGGGATGGGACTTCAAGGGGGAAATTCTAGACTAAATAAGTTAAGGGGGATTTTACTGCTGAATTCTATGAGGTCAAAATTTCTTTCAGGGCTGCAAGGGAGAGGGTTTGCAATGCTCTTCTGCACATGATTCATGCCCTGCCTTGCTTTACCTATCACTAATATTCTCCATCTCAAGACACTGGGAGACTTAATTCATTAATGCTTGCAAAGCATTTTAAGTTGTTGGACAAGTAATTCTGTTTGAGGGCAGCTACACTGCTGAGTCACAAGCACTGTGGGAAAGAGAACTCTTGATTTCCTAAGCACTGGAGTCAAACAGGTGGAGTAACCTCTTACAGAAAGGCCAACTCCAGACCTGCCCTAAAGGTATGGAGCATACCAGCAGCAGCGGGGTATTTAAAGGCCCAGAGGAGCAGATGTGCGGCACTTGGGAATGAGTAACATTTAACCAGGCTGGGGAAGCTAACCAACACCCACTAGGAAAAAAAAAAGAAGAGAGGCACTGGTATCACCAAATGGCAGCCAAGTCGCAGATTAAACACCATGATGGTTTACCATTGAAAAGTTAACGAATCCAATGAGGTACAACCAACGCTGCTGGAACCTGGGGGCCGAGCGAGGACTATTTGGCAACGGTGCACCTCACAGGCGTGCCAAAATTGCCAGGGTGTAATCCAAGTCGTGAACTCACAAATGGGAACAGGATCTGCAGGAGTCTGGTGGAAGTCTGAGCACAGTTCTAAGGTGAGGGGCAGAAATACCACCAGCTTTCCAGCCTGGAGCACTCCAGAACAGGACAGACCTCACCACAGCCAAGAACAGGCAGGCACTTTGCTTTTGCCATAGGAAATGAAAACAAAGGATATAAAATTAGGTCAGAAATCTTGTTTTCCTCCGTACCACTGACTCTGGTGTATGAAATAGACATTCACACATCTACTGTGTTAGATCAGGGTGGAATAGACCAGGACATAATAGCTGTTCTGGGTCAGACCAAACGTCATGGAGGCCAAGTTCCTGTCGCCAGCGCCTCAGGAAGGCAGGGACAGTGATGCAGCGAGTTCCCAGCACAGTCACCCAATTTCTAGACCCGCAGCCCAGGGACTTCCCAAACCAGAGACAAAGTTAGGGGTGGGGTTTTTTTGGTTTTCTTTTTTTTTTTGTTCAATGCCCTTTGATGTGTGGCTCTTCCTCTGGGAACCAGCCTGAACTCTTTTTGCTGCTGTGCAAACTTTTGGGCTTCTCAATATCCGGCGGCAGGGAGTCCCTTAAGTAATCACCTGGCTGTGTGGATGTGGACTTTGCTACTGAAAGGATGCGTGGTAGAGCATCCCCAGCACCCACTTGAAAACTGGGATGAGCCTCTGCAGCGCGGGGACAGGGTCCGCGATGGTCTCGGCACTCTGCCAGCACCGCGATACCGGGACCGATCAGCTCAGGGATCCCGAAGGGCGGGAGGGCCTCGGCGGCGCGACCTCGTGTCCAGGCGAGCACGACAAGTCGCACGGCGGCGATTGCCAGCCCCGCTTCCCTCAGGAACAGCCGCTGGCCGCGGCTACCTGAGAGTCCCGGCCCGGCCGCGCCTCGCGTCCCCTCAGCGCCCCCACCCCGGCCCGCCTCNCCTCTGCTCCCCCTCCCGCTGTCCCCCTCATGCATATGGATGGGCGCATGCGCCTGCCGCCCTGGGCTAGATGAAGCGCGGCGGCGGCGGCGCTCGCAGACGGGCGGGCGGCTGCGGGGCGGTGCGTGTGCTGCATGTGCGTGTGTGAGTGAGTGTGAGTGAGTGTGAGTGAGCGTGAGTGAGCGTGCCCCGCACACACTTCG
>WBMY01000536.1:609793-722548 GCA_013397315.1 Donacobius atricapilla
GCGGGAGCGCTTCTCGGCGGCTTGCGGGACGCGGCTTGCAGCATTCGGGACGGGCGCTCCGCCGGCCGGAGCGGGGCTGCTGCCCGTGACTTCTCTGCCGAGACGGCGAAGGCGGGAGTGCGCCTCGCGGCGAGGCTTAATTCCCGCGGACAAGAAACGCGGTTACTGCAAACCGCTTTTATTTTCCCCCCGAAATAACTTTTTTTCCCCTTTACTTTTTTCTTTTTTTATTTTTTTTTAATAGACTTACGCAGCAGCCCTGCTGGGGTGATTAATGAGCGGGTCTGAGTCTCAGCTGGGCAGCTCCAGCCCTGCCCGGCTCAGCTGCGCCCCGGAGGAGGCAGAGGGGTGCTCGGGTGCCTTTCCAGGCTGAGCATTATTATTAGCTGCATCGTTTTGCTGGGTTTGCCCCTCGCGGATGCACTCTCGGTTTGGTTTAGTTTCATTCCCTGACCATTTAGAAGCCTTCCTCACGGTGTTTTTTTCGGAGCTGGCGCTTGTGGTTGTTTTTTGACATTAACGGCGTTATTTAGTTGGGCTGATTTGTGAGCTATTCTCGCGGATGCCTGATAGGGAAAAGCTTGGAGTGGTTGGCTTTGTTTTATTTTTAATATTATGCATGTGCTTCTTGAAAGCACACTTAAATTTTTTTTCCCGTCTTCAGAGTTGTTGTAGACTGTGGGGAAAAAAGTTAGGTAACTGTCTGTCTCTTGTTTCTTTCTCTTTTTTTTATTTTTGTTTCTTTGTTTCGTTTTTGTTTTTTTTTTCCCTTCGGTTCTTTCTTGGGATTAACAGGTGACTTTAGCGTCGGGACAGTTCGAGTTGGAGATCTTATCCATGCAAAATGTGAATGGTGAACTGCAAAATGGAAATTGCTGCGATGGCACCAGAAACCCAGGAGATAAAAAATGCACCAGAGACGAGTGTGACACCTATTTTAAAGTTTGCCTGAAGGAGTATCAATCGCGGGTCACTGCTGGCGGTCCTTGCAGCTTCGGATCCAAATCCACTCCTGTCATCGGAGGAAATACCTTCAATTTAAAGTACAACCGGAATAATGAAAAGAACCGGATCGTTATCCCTTTCAGCTTCGCCTGGCCGGTGAGTTGCTTGAGCTGCTCAGGCTCTGGGTGTGTTGGATGGTGCTTGAGATGTCCTTAGTGAGTTGAACTCTTAACTTCTTGTGCCAGGGGAAGAGGGATCAGGATTTGGGAGGGAGCAGGCATCTTGGCAAGAGCGTCGGGAATCCGCAGCACAGAAATGAGTGAAATGTAGTGGTGTTTTTGTTTTTGCTCCCCGGGGCTCACAATGCACAGCCTGTTAAATTTGAAAGTCAGATGTGCAGTGAGGGGGATCTAAATGGGTCAGGGAAGCAAACCCAGTATCTCTGCACTTTACAGCATGAATAAGTCTCTTGAGACTTAGAAGGTCAGAAGTTCATTTTTTTCTTTTTTTTGCTTAACCAGTGAAGTCTTGGGCTGAAGCCAGAAGAGCAGTGGGTTAGGGGCTGCAGAGGGATCCCGTGTGAAAAGTGTGTGTCATAGCTGGCCTCCTTCCCTGGAGCGTGTTTGGGAAGGCTTCCTGCTGCTCCCAAGGGGAAATCTCACTGCACTGCTCGGTGTGGATGGGAGCTGCTGTTGCTGTTCTTGGTGAAGTAGTTGCCAGCTTCCCTGGGAAGCTGGGTGTGTTTGGAGGTGCTTGTGGACTCCAGAAGCTAAAGACTGAGAAAAGCCTGGCTTTAGCTTTGGATGCACTTCACTCACTGCTCCCCGCAGCACACCTTTTCCTGGCTACCTGCCTCTGCGGTCCAGAGTTGTGGCTTCCCTCTAGTTGTGTGCAAAACTCGGGGGCTCAAGGAGGTGGGGCTTTTTGCCAGGCACTTTTCCAGCGTTGTCCACTCCAGTAAATACTGGTCAACCCTGTAGAGCAGAGAGATGGAGGATGGGTGACCCCTTCCTTCATCAGTGATCCTGCTTTGTTGTTGGCTGTGGAAAAAAATCCTCAGACATCACTGCTGCCTGTTTCTTCTGGGCTGCTCAGGAGGGCTGAAGCTTTGATGGTCAGCTCTGCAGAGGAGCCCTCAGCTCCCTGCGCAGAAAGTGAGGACCTTCTTTCCAAAATGGCCATCACGCAGGACAGACCCACAGAGACAGACTCCGGGGCCACAGGATGTGTGGACGCGGGAGAGTGCTGTGGCCTCGGATGGCAGGAGGTGCACGGGTTTTGTGCCCAGCAGTGCTGCATGCAGGCGAGCAAGAGCTGGGGGGGACTCATCTGGGGGGCTCCCGTCTGGCTTTTGAGGTGCCTCTCCGGGATGCTGTGGTATGAACACTGAAGGCTCCCAAATTTCTGCTCCTGAAACTTGTATTTTGAGATCACCTAGGAAACAAAACTGTACCCCCCCACACCCCTTCTCCAAAGGCGCTGAGCAGACAATTTCCTACCAAACTGCCTTGGGGTATGTTGATGCTCAGCAGTTTTGTAAATCCAGTCATCCTAACCTAGATGCCTAAGGTCATTTTTGGGAGGGGAGGAGGGCCCTGAATGTGCACGCAGGGGAGGGGTGAATCTCATTTCCTCTCCTGTGCCACTATCGCTGCTGGCGAGGTGGAAGCATGCCTAGACTCTCCAAAGCTTGGCTCTCCCTAGTCAGATAAGGACTGGTTGCTGGGAGGGCCTGGACTTCTTCTGGGGGGAGGCAAGCCCGCCCCAAAAGCATTCCTTCTGCAGTTGTGGTGTAGACACCCACTTTGTAGTCCTGCCGCCAAGTGCTGCAGACAGCCATGTGTTCTTGAAGTGTCCTGTGCTGCCTCCTACCTGCCCGCTCTGTCAGTTGGGACTTCGGGAATATCGAGGGCTGAAGAGGCACAAGGGAGAAATTCAGTCTCCGTTTTTAAGGAGATAGTATTACTAAGTACAATAGCAGAGTTAACAAAAGTATTCTCTGTTGGAAGTACAAGTCCGTCCTTTATTTCTTTCTCTTTTCTCTCTCTCTTTTTTTTTTTCCCCTAACATGAAATGAGATAAAACTGTTATCAAATATGCCATCAAAGGGATAAAGGGCTTTGTAAAAATCTGAGGTATTTGAAGCTCTGCCAATGGCTGTAGTGCTTGTGTTGCAGATTTTGACTTTTGTCAGAGAAGTCAGGTACATCGAGGATTTTTTTTTAAACTAACTCCCAGTAATCTGAGTGCCTTGGATCTATATGTATGCATATAAAAATGGTGTGAAAACTAAACATGTTTCTTCTAACAGCCTCTGTCTTCGGAGGGTTGGGAAATCTGTGTGTAGAGGGTAGTTTTGGGGGGCTGGGGACCCTGGGAGAAGTCTCTTAAGCTTGCCTGCATCCTAGTAAAAGAAATGCTTCTATTGTCCTGCTGAATCTCATTCAGCACTGGAATCCTGGAGCAGCAGCAGCAAAACTCCAGTGCAGCCTTTGAAATGGGTAAAACTCAACAACTTGAGACACTTGCTTCACAAGCCTGGAATTTTGGAATAATCTCTTGCATTTTCCCAGGCAGAAATGCACTTTTTGAGACTCTGATGATAATCTGTGTGCAATTACCAAGCCTGCTTCCCAGCTTTAGCTTCCACAGGACACAGCTTTTATGTTAGCCATTGTGACTTCCAAATGGCATTTGAACAAAAGAATATCTAATGTGGCAAAGCTCTTATTTGTACTAAAATTGTGTACACAAATCATTTCAGGCATTTTCAAAGCTCTACGGATAAAGTAGTAAACTTAATTTAGCCAGCTCTAATCTGATGCTGAAGTTTCAGAACTTAAAAAAACTCTTTAGGTGGCTGAATGCTGTTGACTTCAGTAAGAGCTTGAGATTAGCATTGCATTTACTCATGTGGCTGATCATGAGAGGTATCTTTGAAAACATTCAGCTGAAAATTATAGTAGAGGTAATAAGAGCTAGACCACAATGTTAATCATATTGCGCTTGAAAATTCATGCCCTTCTCTGAACTGTGTTCTGCCCTCTGAGGGAGGCTTTTCTTGGATGTTCCAGCTTGAGTCAGTAACATTCAGAAGTCTTGTTGCCTTGACTACTTAAAAAAAAAAAATTAAAAAGAAAAAGCCTCTTCCCATGTCAAACTGCCCCCTTATGCCATTTGTGAAAAATAGTTCTATTGCATTAGAGGCCTTTATTCATCATGCAGGAGAGGAAGGAGGGAGAATGGGGTGCTTTAAAAGTCTTGTTAGAGGGACCTTGCAGTTGTAATATAGATTTGAAGTGTCAGTCTTATTAATAACTTACAGGGCTTGCTCTTGTCAGTTTTGATACGTACCCCTGTGAGTAATGGGTGTGGAGACGGTGGGCCATAAATTAATCTAAGTGATGGGAGGTTTGAGTAAGTTGCTAGGAAACAGAGCAGCAAACCAGCATAAAGGAACTGGGGAGCATCAGAAAACTGCCCCTGCAGTAGCTGGTGCATTGAAACAATAAGGATGCATTGAAACAATAAGGATGATGATTAAAAAAAAAATAAAATGCACCTAGGCTTGCTTCTTACATTCATTTTGAGACTTCATGGACTTTCTTGACAGGCAAGCTTGGCTTTCTGAAGCCATATAAAAAAGTATGGAACAAAAGCATTTCCATGTTCCACTTGTCAAAGTCTGTCTGAACAAGTTTGTTCCAAGGCAGACACATGCTCTTCTCTCACATGAATCAAACCTCTGGCCTTTCTTAAAGAACCCCAAGTGTGATGTGTGCTGCACCTTGAGGGAGCTGAGCGTCAATTAACTAAGCAAAACTTAACACTAAACTTGGCTTTTATGTAAAGAAAGATCTTTTGGGGGTTTGGCGAGACTGAATAAGAAGGTCAAACTTGGCAATTCCTTTGGTATGCATAGCTCCAATTTCAAACAGCTTGTTTATCCCAAAATTATGCTCCTTGTAATTATTTAATATTGGGGCCAATTGCACCAACACACAAGGAAACTACTGAGGTGGAAAAAAACCCTCCAGCATCTCAGTGACTTTAGCATAAATTACAATTAAAGAGAGTTTTGAACATCTTATTTCAACCTTAAAAATAGTCAACCTAAAAAAGTAAAATAGTCAGCCTAGCCCCTTTTTCATGACAAATCTTAGTGATCCTGATTCCTAAAGATGTAAAATAGGTTTTCTGGGTGGGCGTTGTTTTCTGTGACTAGAGAGACATAGTAAAAGAACTTCAGTGTTTTTTAAGCTTTGTGAACTTTTTCCCTCTCTCTTGACACAAGAGGCGTCCAAAATATTAATCTGCAGCTGATATTAAAGTAACAGCCTTTGAATGTGAGAAAAAAATATCACTACATTCTTTTCCCTTTTTTTTAATTTTAAACCCAGTATGTCACAGTGATCAGACTAAAATTTGGCTTTTGATTTTGTTTCTTTTCTCCCTCCAGTTAACTTCTTGAGAACCTTTAGCAGCAAATGCTAGACATCGTTCAAGCTTTCTTGAACAATGCATAACTCATCTTGGAACATGGGCAGATCAGAAGAAATTTTTCTAATAACAAAATGCATATTAATCAAATCCATACTCTGTCATTTATTGCTGAATTAATAATATAAGAATAAATCTTAGCACTCAAAGTGTAATGTTTTGCCTAGGATTACTATTCAGAATGGAGCTGGGAGTATTAAGTGACATCTGAAACATAATTAGCATCAAAAGCTGGTTTTTTTCCCAGGACTGGAGAGAAGTGATGCAGCCATACAGTGGTTTCGGACTTCTTACATGTTTGAAGAGTTTTTTTATGTTCCAGCCAGTTCAGAGCTTCATCTTCATGGTATATTTGACTATATTAACATAATATGTCTAAAAATAAATCCTCATCTTGCCTGCTCCTAGAATTTTTGTTCTTGTTAAGATAAAGGCCTGCTCCAGTTTAACTTCAGTGGCAGCTGGATTGGGCCTGGCAGTGAAGCTTGTTCCTAAACTTTCTCAGGCTACACACATCCAGCGCTGTCAGCTTGTTTATGCAGCTGGAAGTCAGCATGGCTGAAAATGAATTGCATAAAATTGATGCTTTATGCTTAAAGTTGTAGTTCACTCAGGGAAACATCGCTTCCCGGTGGGCTAGAGGCTGGAGAAGTCAACTGGTTCTAAAGCTGGTGAACTTGGGTCTGAGCTGTTTATTCCAGCTTCGCTCCTGATGGAGTTGTGATACCCTGAAAAGCAAAAGCCTTAAGCTACAGTTCTTAAAAGTACTTCTCTGCAGATAAGGAGAAGTAGTTCTGTAGGTAACACCAATGACAGGATTGGTTTTGAAAGCTGAAACTAAGCTTGCCTCTGAATTTCTCTTGATGAACAGAAGTTTTATATTTTAATTGACTCAGTTCTAATAATTTAACTGGTAATCCCTGTGTTTTAACACAGGGAAAGATGTCAAAACTAGAAGCTGTTGCATTTGTTTGTTAGTCTGTGGCGCTCATGGTTCTGCGGTCACTATTCTGCAGTGTAAATTACACTCATTATTCTTGTAGTGTTCAGAAGAAACTGCAGAAAAGTGGATAGAAGTGGTTAAAGTGGTTTGTAAATAGTCAAACATCCAGAGTCCTTTACCAGCTCAACCCAGTTCTTAGGCACTTAGGTAAATAAGTAGAAAGGCTTCTTGTTCAGGCTTGCTCCATGTGAACCTGACTGTTTTGCTTGGCTGGCTACTAGGTATTCTGTCTATTAACCTTGCCACCCTTTTGTAACTGGTGCATTTAATTATCAGTGGGATGCTTTAAACAGGTAGGGGGACTGATAAGGGCAGGTAATCTGCTTGTTGGGGAAGGTTGAAAGCAACCATTGACATTTTGGCCTATCTGCTGCTCTTTGACAAGTGGGGCTCCGTGAGAAAATAACTCCGTGACTAGATAAGGTGCTGATTAAAATGCTGCTGTTGTATGAAGCACCCTGGTAGCTGAGATCCCCTAAAATCATTAGTTTAAAAAGAGAGGGGGAAAAAAAGAAGCTACTGTACTTTTTTTAACCTTTTTTTTTTTTTTTTAAAGAAGGGGAGGAGGGAAGACCCCAAGTCTCCCCCCTGTGCCCAGTACATTGTCCCGTTAATGCATGCTAGTTTTATGGTTGGAATACATTGTAGTCCGGCCACCCAGACAGAGGCATTGACTGCTAATATTAACCAAGAACAATAGTGTGGCCATACTGACTGCAGTGAGGATTACAGAACATAATGGGGCCTATCCAAAAATAATGCTAATACAGGACAAGCAACAGGAAGCAGCAGTAGACTCAGCATTGCTCGGCTCCCAGACAAACCATGGACTTACTTCACACAATGGCAACTTCAGCACATTATGTATTCACAGGATACTCATTATTCCAGCGGGCCTGCCAGATCAGAGATCAGCCTGGTTTACTGGATGCTTAAGCGTATGCATAGTTTGGATAGCGGTACTTTTGTGTCCTTCATCATTTGGCAGGAGGGCGGCCGTGGTAGTGCGGCGAAGGTCTTGACTTCAGCCTCTGCCTTCCCGAGGCAGAACAGGGGGCAAGTCTCTCCTGGAAGCTGCTAATAGGTTAAATTTGTTTTCACGTCTCCTTTCTGTGGCAGTGCAGAGCCTACAGGCACTTGAAGCAAGGAAGGAGCTGCTCAGGATGAGGCCTGAAGGAGCAGCGTGCTGTGTTTTCGCGCGGGCATGTTCTGATGAGGCTCCTGGCCGGGCTGCCAGCGCAGGGTCCAGCCAAGCTCTTGGCCTCCGGCTTTGAGGCGTGAGAGTGCCATGGCTTGGGCTGTGTTTATATTCACGGGGCTGAGGGAGTAACAGCTCTGTCGGGTGTTGCCTTGGCCTTACGTAGGCTGTCCCGAAGAAGAGCTTCCTGATGATGTTCCATTTCACAAAAGGTTAAGAGGGTTAGGTGGTTTTCCTCCTTTTCCGGAGTGCACTCACATGTCCTCTGGGCGAGGAACCGGTTGCCTTTAACTCTTTTGAAGGATATTCAGTTGTCAAAGTTGACCGACCACGGCACAGTGCTGCGGTGCATCTGCAGAGTGTCGTCGTGGAGCGAAAGGGTGCCCAAGTGACAGTCCTGGGGATGCGCAGAGGAAGAGGGTTTGTGGCTTGCTTTAACCTTGCTCACAGATGCCCTCCTCCCTGGCCCTTGGGCGCGCTGAAACGAGCCTTAGTTTCCCCCTTCCATATGTCACAGCTGGACCCCTTGGCAGCGAGCTGTGGCCTCTGTGCCGGTGTCCTCACCATCCTCCCTGCATGCAGACAGGGTGTGTGTGAGCGCCGCTCTCAGGCTGCTCCTCGGGGCTGTGCACAGCGTGATGAGAACTTTGCTGGGCTTAACCTGCTCTCCTTGTTCGGCAGCGGAGGAGCAGGCGCAGCGCGCTGCATGCAAAACTTCCCACTGCATTTGTCTAGTCATGGTTTCACATGCTCAGCAAAGCTCTTGCATGCTTTAACCACAGGGATAGGAGGGAAAGGAGTTGGACGAGTCGCAAGCCTGTGTAAAACGGAGGCAGTGCTTCAGCTAAGGAACCGGGTGTTTTAATCTTGCTCTGGCCCACTGACTTGCAGAGTGCCTTTGGAAGCCAAATTATAAAAGCGCCTCTTTTGGGTGGATGTCTGGATGAAGGGAGGGAGGAAGATAATCAGGCGGAGAGCTTTAAACGCCTGTTTACCTGCAGCTGTCAGGATTCATTTAAATAACCAGAAAGGAGGTTGCATTGCCCTTTGAGATCCTTAAAAGGGACATTTTCTGAGGGGTTTTGGGTCTTCACAGTCTCTCGTGCTGTACTATCAATGGATCAAGACACAGTGTCTTGTCATTGAGGAAAACAGCTCTTGCACACTGATGCTTGCTTTGTTTCTTGGAATATGAGCTTAACCATTTCCATCCTCTCCTAGCTTAACTCACAGAAGTTTTGTTTAAATTTGGCCAAGCTGCCTTTTAATCCTCTGGGCTGATCTGCAGATTTTAAGGACTTGCTGTTCCTTTCAAGCTGCCTTTCCTCTCAAGCCAGAATCCCTGCCTTCTGCTCAAGCTCAGGTTTACAGCGGCTAATTGGGTGTGACTAGGGAAAGTTCACTGCTGCCTTGTTGCCTAGGACATGGCTTTGATGGAGTAAGGTGCACGATGTGGAATTCTTGTGTCTGGATGTATATATTTATTCAAAGATGGGCAGAGGTCATCTATGAGCATGGGAAAACTTAAACCTCCACACAGTAAGCAGTCATTCCTGAGATATCTGAATCCTTGATCTATCGAGTGGGGATGATATGCACTTCTAAAAAATCTCAACAGTGCAGCTTCGCACAGAACTGCTTTTTGGGGGGGGGGCTGAGTACATTAGCTAGAGGTCTGTGATAGTTGGATTGTTGAAGGGTGTTAGCTACTGGTGTGAGGCTCTGGGTGTCTGTATGGCTTTTGTTTAAAAGCGTCCCATTTTGAACATGAAATCTTGGGGTTTTTTGGTCTTTTCCCCGTGCTGAGAGGGATAGAGCCAAGCGCTCTAATGCCGTTCTTTGTATCATCCCTTTTCAGGACAGGGACTCTTCATGTAAAATATTCAGACAGGATGAGAGGGGACAGTTAGAAACAAGGCAATTGCCAGGGTAGGTCTGCTCCCTCTACATTTTTTTTCTATCCAGTTCAGCTGAAGCATCTCCTCTCTTTCAAACAAACTCCTGTGTGCTAGTGGAAAGTGGTCACACAAGTATCTAGCAACAGTAGCACTCACAGCTAGGATTCAGCCTTTCATTTCCTCTAGGTGTGTTGGTAAACAGTCTTGAGAACCAGCAGGGAACTGTTGCTATGAGTTTAGACAAAATATCTTCCAAAACAATTATGCAAGACTGATAGGAAAACATCCTTAACTTTATTGGAAGTAGTGCTAGTTGCCATAATTCATTCTCTATATCATAATATTTTTTGTCAAGCTTGCAATAACATGTTGAGCTTGTGCTGCTTAATGTTGGTAATTAAACCACAGAGGAAGCACCCAAGATAATGCAATCTGCATCTGTAATATGGCTCGGGAGTTCTATTCTGGTTTTGTTTGTTTGTTTTGGTTCTTTCTTTTTTTTTCTTACCACTGACTTGTGCAAGGACTTCTTAAATCTGTTTTCAGCAGTGTTAGATGATCAAGTTGCATTTTGGTTTATTTGATTTTCAGAGTTCCTTTCAAGTTGTCAGACTTGGTCTAGAATAGAAACAAGTAACATATAGCTTTTCATTAAATATTAACCAAAAATGGTTGTTCAGGCCAATGGAGCCTCTGCATAGATGTTTGGGTGCATGTCTTGGCTTGTCCAGCTTTGCTTACTTATTGGAAGCATTTTCCCACAGTTATCAGTGAACAGAATGGAATCCTGGTCTGCCTTGAATATGAAACATATTTAGGCTATACAGCAAGTCGGTGTCCATCACAAACTGGGTTTTCATTCAGAGACTCATGCTGTGTCCAGTCGTGAGAAAGCCGTCTGCTCCAACTCTTGAGCTCTTTTTTTTTTTTCCCCCCTCCTTTTTTGTTTCCTCTCTTCTTCAGAAATCTGAGGTCTGCCTTGTGCACCTTGTAGCAGCTCTCTCTCAGAACTGTATTTTGGCCTTCTACAGAGAGGGTGAGAAGTACTGCAGACCACAAATCAGCATCCTGTGACTGAACACTGAACATGGGCACAATTAAGGAGAAATAAACCTTGCAATGCACGGTTGCTACACCAAAGCATCAAAACTCTTCACAGAATTTTTATTCGTATTATTGTTGTTCTGCTCTCCAGAAAGATGTAACATTTATTGCCTTATCTGTAGTTACTATTATATTTTTTGCTTTGCAAGTCATATTTTTTGCTTATTTTTTCCTCAGGTTGTTTTTTTGGGGTTTTTTTCCCCTTCTGGAGAGGAGGTGTTTTGTTTTGGTTTTCAGTCATTGTGTAAGTTTGGATATGGCTGGCTAAATGGCAACTTTGAAAGATACAGCCTGGATAATAATATCTCGGGGTAGAGCTGGAGGAGGAGATGTTTTAATGGGTCTTGTTCTCAAGTTAGGATTGAAGATAAAGGTGGCTTAGATGTAATAGCTGGCGTCTTTCCAGCCCATAGAGTCACTTCAGTCAGTTTATGCTTATGATTATTATTGCTGGAGTGCTACAGAGCTCATTGGCAGCTTGAAGCATCTGTAACAGTGACAGGGGTGGATAGTGCGGCTTCCCTTTCCCTGCCCTTCCAGAGAGGCTGATCTTAGCCTTTGTTTTACAGCGCTTCTCTCTCACCCCACCCCCTCCCCGTATCCATCAGTCCTTCCCTCCGTTACCTGATACTTGTGGGAGCTGCGATGGCCCTCATGCAGACAAAGCTTTCAAAGGGGGTGCTGAAAAGCAAAGCCCCTGGAGATTGCGCTGTCAAGGCAGGGCACAGTAATCTTAGCAACACTTCTTGCTTTCAGGATGGCTGGGGGAAGGGACATCAAGACTATTTTTCTGTAACTAAAATTCTTTTGAAGCAGTTTGTGAGAGTGGGGGTTTGGGTTTGGGTTTTTTGATGCTGCTGTGCTATCCTGGGGCTTTCTGTCTCCCATGTGCAGTTGTCCCACATGCTTTATTTCGGCTGGAGTGCAGTGTCAAAGGCTGTACTTCCTGGTTAAGTACATAAGATGCTTTAATGATGGCCAAGATGAGCTATCCAAGGTGAAAGGTCTTCTAAGTCAGACTGGATAAGGTAGCTTATGTTTGTCTCAAGCATAATCTTTTACCTATTTCTGTTTTCAATTATCTGCTTTGGGGCAGAGACCAGAATTTTTCTTTTTAAACAAAATTGATGCCAGGTTTTTTTTTCTTTTCCTTAGTCATGTGTGGCTTTGAAACTAACTCTCATTTCTCTTTTGCAGCGATCCTACACATTGCTTGTCGAGGCGTGGGATTACAATGACAACTCCACGAGTAAGTATTCCTTCCTCTGGCTTATTTAGGTCTGACACCTCTGTGTCCCAGGCATTGAAAGGCCTCTGGCAGCCTCACCAGCTTGCTGTGAGTTAGAGCAAGAGGAGAGGGAAAAGCTCTCCCCCAAACAATTGGGAGCAGTTCCTCCAGGCTCTGCAGCAGCTTGTCCTGCCCACATTGCCTACAGAGGGTGAGTAGTTCGCTCACCTAGGCACCAACAGTGTGATGCCTAAAAATAGATGCTGTTAATGCCTTCTTTCTCCTTTGGGAGAGTAAAAGCCAGGGGATTTCTTCAGGTTTCTTTGTTTGGTTTTTGGTCTTGTTTTGTTATTTTTAATCAGGAGCAGTATTCAGAAGCCTAGGTCTTGTTCCCCTAAGACCTCTCTATAAACTAAATACTTCTCAAAACTGAATGTACTGCTTTAAAAAAAGAAAAAAAAACCTTAAAATCTGCACAAGAACTTGATATCAATATCCATCTAATGACTATAGGCTGGGAAATAGGCGTTACTACAAGCTCTTCCTTGGGAGCTGGATATCAGGGGTTTATATGGAGGGGCTGAAAAAATATTTACCAGACACCACCTGGTAGCTGGCTGAAAGTCAAGGGTGGGGATCTTTATCCTGGAATGTCTCTGGTTGGTTTCAGAAACATTCTGCTAAGCTTTTCCTGTGGCTAGAGGAAGCTGTACAGGGTCTCTTGGCACATGAGCTGTTCTGCTTTTTGCCTACTGTTACTGAAGGAGGTGGGCAAAATTAGCTCTATTTCAGCCTAGGGCCGTAACAGTGTGTGTGGTAAAAGCCACAGGGGAGAGAGTGTGAATCTGAACTCATAAAGCTTTTGTTGACACAACAGGCCTTTTCCTTCAGCAAGGAAGCAGCAGCACTGTGGTCCATCTTAGAAAAATCTTATGGCAGCTTCTTGCAGCCTGCTTTGGAATGCCAGGGTGGCAGCCATGCAGGAATGAAATGGGCTTCACTCCTCATGTGAGAAAAGGCCTTGTAGAAGCGAGACCAGTACTGTGCTTTTTTGTTTTAATTGCTGAGCGTGCGTAGCTTGGGAACTTCTCTGTGCAGGTCTGATCCTTATATATTTTTAAAATATGCATGGGATGTCCTATTAGTTTTTCATTCCAGAATAGCAGTTGTCATTTGAGATGAGTCATGTGGCCTGTCAGGGATAGCCACAACCAGCCTCGTTCAGCATGGTTGCAGTGCCTGTGATTTCAGACTCTACCCCAGCACAGTCACAGAGCAGTGGCTGGGAGATTTCTTGGATAAGAGTGTGTTATATGGAGGAGAAGAAAGTAGATGCTGCAGCAGCAGTGTTGTCTTAAAAATGGAAGATGCCTGAATTCAAAATGAAAGTCCTGTTTATAGTAGGATCTGAGAGTTTTTTCAGACTGGGTCTCTGCCACTTTTACTATTATTAGAGCTCATCTTTTTTCATGAAACAACTGCATTTCCAAAGCTACACAATGAACCCTTTCTTTGCTTTCATGTTCTGGAAGTACAATTGTCTTCAGACAAACTTGCCTCATTTCTCAGCAGTGCATTTGACCAAGTGCAGACATGTTCTTGCATATGTTCCTGATCTGCATTCCTGCTTCAGCTTTGCTGTCACTTATCCATCTGTAGGTCACTTCAGTCTCTGCACTGCACAAAACCTTCCCTTTGTGCGCTGCACGGCTTGACTTAGCCAGCTTTCCCAGAGTTGCAAAGTAAGGCTCGAAGAACTAGTTAAGAAAACGATTAGAACTAAACAATTGTCATCAAATATAATGTGAAGAGTGGGGTTTTTTGATGTCCAGGATTTTCTTTTGCCCTAATTGCCACTGAATTGTAAAGACCCTGTGAGAGCTCTCGACAATAAAAGCGGGTTTAGTAGGCCTTGTGTGACTTTTCAATAGCTCTGAAAGCATCCTCTGATCAATGCAGTTGTTAGAAGATCCTCGAGTGGATGCTTCCTTCCCCCCTCTACATTCCACTCCTCCTACGTTCCCTTTACCACATACTCTCTCTTGTCTCACTTCCAAGAGTGGCTTGCAGTTAAATTATGGCCCTGTTGAAGTTGATGAGAATCATGCTTTGTTGGAGCCAAGATTCAACTCAAATGGTTTTCTTACTCTGGTTCTTGTCTGGTTGCCATCTTGCTACTGTTGCTTCATACATACAGCTAATGGGCTGACATTGCATCTCAAACTATGTCAAAGAGCTATTGTAAATTACTGGTATCAGTTGCATGTGAATTCCAGGCAAGCATAAGGGCCTTCAGCACAATGTAAACCAAGCCGTGGCTGGAAGTTGTCTGAAACAAAGACTTTCAAAAATAACTCTGCTGTCCTTGGCCACCCAAACTGCTCAGAGAAGTCTGGGCTTTTTCTGTTGTTGTTTTTGCTTCCTGATGTTGCATAGTTTTAATTTCCAGACATTGGAGCACTGAAAGGCAAAGGTGGGCAGTCAAAATCGTTCATTTCCTTGTGTCTAAAACCTTTGATACAAGTTGCCCACTGAATAAAAAGAGAGATTTATAGCTTTGAAGTGTAGCCACAAGAAGTGATTAAAACCAAGAGAGTCTCTGACGGTGAAGTGCGGAGCGGAAGCCCAAGATGTACAGAAAGCCCCTCTCTTCCACTTCATCAGTTTCAAATGGATAATGCTTCCTCCAACCTTTCTATCAAAGCATGGGGTTCCGAGTCTGATGAAGGCAGTGGAGTTCAGAAGATCCCTTTGTCTCGAGCTTGGCTGACTGCTGCTTTTTATTTACTTAACAATTCTGCAGTGTGGGGATTGCTTCCTCTAAAACTGAAACCGTGGTTGGTGCGGGCTAAGAGCAGCAGGGTTGTTGCAATGCCTCCCCTGGAGTCTGGGTCAGCACCCTTGTGTAAGTGCACACTGACAGGTGGGAATAGGCAAGGGCGGAGGAGTTTTTGTACAAGAAGGAACATGCCAGCGCTTCATTGTGAAAACTGTGGGTGATGGCTAATGCGAAGGGAGCTTAAACCTGTGAAACTATGCTTGAATTCAGGTGGAAGGGGGTAGCTTTAAAATGTGTATCCAAAGGAAGACATTTTATCTGTGATCCGGAGTGAAATTGCAGCTGGGTTTCATCTGAGCACCTGCAAAAAAAAAAAAATGAAGTCCAGTGGACATAAGAGAGTGTTTCTATGTGAGTTCAGCCAGTGGTTAAGGTCTCCAAAGAGCTGATGGCTGGAGTGAGAGGTCATAGGCATACAGCAAGGACAGGCTTCCTAATGAGCTGGCAGATAGGAGAAGAGAGAAAGAGCAGAGGCAAAAGGAAAGATGACTTTTTCAAGGCCACTCCCTTTCTGGTGCCAAGGACTGAAATAGTTGTTGGTGGTATGTTCCCAAGGGGGAACAGGAGAAGATGGAAAAGCAAGAATGAGTGTGGGGGTGGAGGTGGGGGGCCGGTGTGCAAAAGAGAATTGAGCATCATTTTCCTTTTCTTCTGCTACTTACAGGAGAGGATAAAGTTGTTTTCCTCACAAGGAGCAGGATGTCTTTATGCACACTCGGTGTTTGGGGAAGTGCCTTTGCTTTCCATCTGTGCTGTAGATGGAGTGTAATCCTGCCAAGTGCAGCAGAGCCATCTCCAGCACACATGAGTGGGACTATAATTGCCAGACTAGCCCCATTCAAGATGAGCAGATATGCATCTGCTTAAGTACCTCTTAGAATTAGTCAATAATCTTGCTGATGAGATCTAAGAGCATTACACCTGCACAGCACAGAATATGATATTGCTCTGGATGTACCAGTATGGAAAGGTCCTTAGGCATCCACATTACCTGTGAATGGGATTTAAATTAATGAAGGCCTGCATGCATTTGGAAGTCTGACACATAGCTGTGGAGTTGGGGGCTTAGTGCCAATGAATAATAAAAACTGATTTAAATGGAAAATATTATAGAACCAGAAATACCAGAAGGTGAATAAG
The DNA here is from genome assembly GCA_013397315.1 of Donacobius atricapilla. Lineage (NCBI taxonomy): Eukaryota > Metazoa > Chordata > Aves > Passeriformes > Mimidae > Donacobius > Donacobius atricapilla. The sequence continues at coordinate 625,649 of WBMY01000536.1, forward strand.
AAGTTGTTGCCCTTAATTTCACACATAATGAATGCTGTAGTCTCAAGTCACAAATACCCCCCAAAATGGGCAAATGCCCACAGTGTCTGAGTATTGACACTGTTGTGAGGTTGTGCAGCAAGAGCTTTGACTTCATTCCTAACTGCAGACAAGCAGGCAGGGACCTAGTGGTGGATCCATAATGGGTATCTGAGGCTTGACAAGCCTGTTGGGAAGTTCTTTTATGAAAGCTGCAAATCAAAGCTCCTTAGCAATACATTTAAAAGTATCTTAGATTAAAAACTGCCCATGTGTCATCTTATGCCTTCAGTAGCGACTTCATTAGTCTTCAGCTCTGCTTTATGTAAAATCCCAGAAGGTTCTTTTGTAGTTGTTGGAAGAACAAGCAGCACATCAGTACATTTTAATTCTTAACGCTCAGAGGTGCCAGTACTTCACACGCTGCTAACACATCATTGGCAAACTGCCTTTCTACCTCAAATTCTCCTGTCGCTGGACTATGCTCCCATGTGCTCACTGTTGGTTTTGAACTCAGTCTGCGAGGATATTTTGGCTGTTTTACGATAAACTTTCACTCAGCAGTCAAGTGCTGGGTAGCAGCAGGTCGTAAGGCAGTGTCAGATCGTTTAAGTCACAAGACCTGGACTACAAAGTGAAATACCACAGATATATACAATGTTCCAAGCAAATGTGAAATATTATTATTTCAAGCCATAATTTAGACAGTTGTGTGGCTCTGAAAGCCAGAAGACTTTTGCTAGAACTAAATGTCAAGTGCTAACCTAAACTTTGAAATGCTCTGTAGGAAGGAAGGGGGTCTATAGCACATAAATGCAGTAGTTCGAGTTTTCTGCTTTGAGCTCTGCTCGTCTTGACTTTGTACTCTCAGCTACCATCTGAAGACAGGACTTCCATGGTATTTCTCAGCCAAAATCTGGTGAGATTGCTGATGTTATCTGAATGCTGGAGTTGGTAGTTTTCAATTTACTGCTTGCACATAAGGAAAAGGCTGCAGACCTTCTGCAGTGCCTATGTTCAGTCTGTAGACATGGCTTTATTAGGCTGTTGTAGTACATTGTTTTTGTAAATGCTCCAGTTGAAAACAAAACTAGTGCCATTGATGGAGAAGCAGGGGAAAATGCATTTTGTACCAGTCTGTTGGAGCTGAATTTTCTTTAGTCATGAACTGTATGAATTCTTAGTGGATGCCCTTACACTGCAAAAGGGGTAAGTGATTGGCAGTAACTGAACAGCCCCTTTTGATTTCAAGCTTTGCTCAGTTTGATAATGCTGCATGAGTGTTTCTGTTAATGGTTTGTAGCTCCAGGGCAGCCTTATCTGACTGTCTAAAACAGAAAATTAATAAAACCAACTGGCTGCCTCGGAGAGTCTTGCCTGTGAAGCCGGAGAGCTGCCATGTGGGAGTTAATGACGAGACCCAAACGAAGTTTTAACTCTGACATCTCCTGTGCCTTCCAGACCCCGACCGCATTATTGAGAAGGCTTCCCACTCGGGCATGATCAATCCCAGCCGGCAGTGGCAGACTCTGAAACACAACGCAGGAGTTGCCCACTTCGAGTACCAAATCCGTGTGACGTGTGCGGAGCATTACTACGGCTTCGGCTGCAACAAGTTCTGTCGGCCCAGGGATGACTTCTTCACTCACCACACCTGTGACCAGAACGGCAACAAGACCTGCTTGGAAGGCTGGATGGGACCAGAGTGCAACAAAGGTTTGTGACAAATGCTCAGCCTGCAGACCAGTGGCACTGGGAGGGACTTGAGGGTGTCGTATCCAGGTTGCATTCAGGGGTCAGGTTGTGCAGACAGGGGCTAAGGACTGATGGGATAGTGACCAGCTCTTTACACAGAGCATTGAGGGCAGGAGAAGAGTAGTTTCTGCCTCGTGTTAAAGTCTTGGAGTGAGTACTGGGCACTTAGCAGATGTGTTCTTTCTCTGATTATCCGCATCTTTGCCCTTGGGAAGAAAACCCAGCCCACTGACTTCAATGGGAGTTCTGCTGCTGACTTCAAAAAGGATTTCTTCCCCTTTGGTGCAGAACTTCAAGACAAGCAGGAAGGAGAGACTTGTTTTAAAGCTGACCTGGCAAGTGTAAAGCTTTGGTGTTTGAAAAGTCCCAGGGTTGTTTGTTCCACCTGAGATCATGTTCAACATGTTTATTAGAGAATGGCTGCTACCTAAGTAATTGGGGAAGGAGAAAGCAGGACTTAGGAACAAACTACCAGCCTATCTTAATGACTGAGTTTGCCTGCAATTTGAATTGTTGCTCATCTTGATACTGTGTCTGTTCAGAGATACAGCCAAAAGTAAATCCAGAGCAGTTAAAAGCTGCTGTGAATTAGGTGTAAAGCCAGGGAGAGTGGCCCAAATCACCTGCAAAAGACAGAGAAAGGAAAGCTGTACACTCCAAGTGACCTGAGATCTCCAAGGCAAGATGGTTTCTCCCATATCAAAACAGCTCTAGGAACGATTCTTCTGCAAAGTCAGAGGAACAGATTTCCTATAGAAAGGAAAAGCTGATAGATTTCCTATCCCAGGGGGACACCTACCTTGGCTTTCCTTGCAGTAGACTTGATAGGAGATACTTATTAAAACTTTGGATTGAGCAGGATTCCAGTGCTGGGTAGAGATTAGAACATTCCCACGAGTGTGAAGGTGCTGGAAGCGGACAGCATGCTGATACTCTCCTTTTTTTGTTGTTTTTTTTTGTTTGTTTTAACAGCTATTTGTCGTCAGGGATGTAGCCCCAAGCATGGCTCTTGCACAATTCCAGGAGAGTGCAGGTAAATGCTTCCTATCCCTCCTTGCTTTCCCCCCACCCCTCCCCAACTAATTAAACAAGTGATGCTAAACACAATAGGACTGGGGAGGGAGGGAGGGCGTTTTGGAAGTTGTGGTTTTGAGCAAGACACATTATTCATGCTGACTTGCCCAGAATAAGGGGGGAGTAGGCTTTTAATGCACTGATAATTTTAAGAAGATTTTTGGTTTGTGAAGTGGTGGCACTGAGGGAGAGGGGGCTATGGGATAAATAGCGTGAATGCTGCCTAATGAGCACTAACTAATTGTTTCTGCATAAATAGTGCAAATGTTTGGTGGCTATGTTTTTTCCAACAGCCTGATTAATAGGCTTTTTCGATTCCAGCTTGAAGTACAGTGTGGCTTTTCTCTCTTCTTCTCCCTTTCAGTTTCCCCCTTCTTCCCTCCCACCCCCTGGTTTCTTCCATCAGTAGGCAAAAGTCAGGCATTCTTTAGAATGGGATTAGTTGAATCTCTGGGTTCCTTTCCCATTGTGAGCCTGGCTCCGAGTGCTGAGAGGTTAATGGCTGGGATGAAATCCTGTCAGTGGCCTCTGATGAATGCCGAATTTTGTTGCCGTGCTTTGAAGTCCCTTCTGTCCTGGCAAGGAGACAATGGAAAGCAGATTTTATCCATAACACAGCAGTTAAATATCTGGGATGCCTTAAAATAATGCAGCATGTATTTACAGCACAGGGAAGTCTTGTCCCTTACCCTTAGAGGGGTTGTGGATATTAAATGTGGGTATTCTTTATTAATAGACAAGTTCCAAGTTGCTGCATGTAACCCTTTATCATTTCTGTTTACACCTGAGAGCTTCTGAGGTTACAAAAATATTGATACTGGTCCTGTGCAGGAAGGGTTAAAAGTGAAGTTTGGTTATTCCTGAATAAGACTCAGAAGCTTGAAGGAATAGAAAGTAATTTTGCTGCCTAACAAGTATATTGATGGATTCTCTGTTGCTGGAAACCTTTGCATGAAGTGGACTGCTTGATGAACTAGAATTCAAACAGGAGATGAATCTGGAGTGTCTGACAGACTGTTCTGTAAGAAGTCAGCCTAAATAGCCATAGTGGCTCATTGATTTTCTCTGCTTCTGTAATTCATGCTTCAAAACAGAACAAAAAAATTACCAAGGAGCCATCTGAAAGTGAGGTGGGAAGTAACCTCCCATCCTCACAGAGCCATGGCAAAGTGAAAGTCCAGCCAGGGGATGCACTGTTATCACTCGTCCTGTGATTGTAATGTTTAGCAGCACTGATATAAGCTGGTTAACCCCCAGAACACCAAATCTAAATCTTTTTTTAATTAAAAAAAAAAAGCCTTACAAGTAGTAGGAAGTATCAGGGGGCCAGATGGTGAGAGGAGTGTATCAGTCAGGGCTACCAGTGATTTGTGCTGCTGTCATCAGAATAAACATGCCTTGTAGGGGCTGCTGTCTCCTAGTCAGAACAACAGGCTTTGTTTCCAGTTTTTTTTTCTTCTCTTTCTAAGTCTGTTGCCTCCCACTCACTGCCCAGACATGCACTAGTGCTCTTATTTACTTAAGGTGCAACTTTCCCACACTTGATTTGCATAGTCTTGAAACAATGCTGTCCTTCTGGTGCTTTCAGATAACTTCTGCTTGCCAAGTTAGACCACTATCTTTAAAGTGAACACAGAAACAAGATTTTATTTTCTTTTAAGTTTTGATGAGTCATATAGCCTGTATGCTACAAATGCAACAGGGTTTAAAAATAACATCCGAGCAGAAACTGCTCTCTGTTCTGGTACAACAGACAACTTGCAAACGTTCTTAAAATATCCTTTTCCCTTTCACTGACAGTCACTTTCTTTAATGCAGGCCAGCCAACTAAACCATTTTTACTCATGAATCATTAGACAAGGAAAGCTAACTTTAAATTTCTCATGAGAAACTGCTGCATGCATATTATTAAACATGAGTTATTACTGTGAATCTTTTTCTGGAATTGATATCCCACTTTTTTTTTTTTTTTCCCCTAAATGCCCATAGCCTTATCCAATTTTGTTTATTATGTTTTGAAGCTGATGTTTGAAGTAATACCTTTGGCTCTAAAGCTGATGAGTTTTTTTTTGCCTGTGTGGTGTGGGGTTTTTTAAACTATTTTGCTTTCTTTACACTTGTTCTAAAGAAAACAAAACCCACCACCACTTTGATTTGATGGGAGTAAAATCCTCAGTTTGGATACCTGCTTTTGCAGGTGAGGTCCCTTAGTTTGGCTTGTGTGCAAGCTCTCAGGCAAGTTGCTTTGAATGCAATATAAAGTAAAAGAGTCTGGTCCTGAATTTTGATCTTTGTGCATTCTTGTTATATGCCCTATACAGGAGGATTTTCCAAGGGCTACTTGAGGGGGGTTGTTTTGCCTTATCTGGCTTTTTTTCATGTTCTTTGCACTCACTGGCCTTTTTAAACACACAAACTAATAAGAATTTCCCATTGACTTTGAAAAGGCTGCTATTGTGATAGCTATTGAAGAAAAAAAAAAAGTTAATTAGGATGCAGTTTGTCACCTGAGATTCTTAGAAGGGAAGCTGGACTTACCACTGGCTGTGTGTGATTATCCATTGGTAGATCCTTCTGGCTTTTTCCCATGAGAAGAAATTGCCAGCAGAAGAATGGTGGGGGGTTTTACAAATAGAAAGCTTAGCTGACTTCTGTAGAGCTGAGGTTTGTTTTCATAATTTAGTGACAGCTTAGTGCATAATTGCTGCTGATCAATTACTCTCAGGACCTGTTAATGAAATACAGGACCTCAAAAAGCCCTTGCTTTTCATTTTCAACTTGTTTTGCTTGTTTCTATCTATAGATCCACTTTAATTTGAAGGATCCGTGGTCTGTCTTGCTAGGGAGAACTAAATGAAAGCCAAAATAAGCTTTCCCTTGAGGGGGCTTCACTTTAAAAGGACATCTTCCTTTTAAGTAGAGAATTCAGGTAGCTCACAGTAGTAAGTTCTTCAGACATTAGTGTTTCTCAGAATTGCATATGATTTAGTTATTCCCTGGGAAGAGGTTATTAGTCATAAATCAAACTCAGAAACACACAGACAGCTGATCTTGAACACATGTGAAATCCTGCCCTTCTGCTTTCTTCCATCCCTGACCGTGGCCCAGTCCATACTGGCTCTGCGTGTGTCTCTCTATTCAGAATAAGGGTGGCTTCTGATAGAGCAGGAAACTCTTCATGTTTTGCTGCTGTCCTGCCACGGGCTCAGAGTTGGTGGTTATGGTTTTGTTTGTCTTCCTGCGAACCCAGTATGGCTGAAATGCCTGGAACCTTGTATTCATTAGGATCTCTGGATAACTATTGTTTCCACTGACTTTTTCTTCCCCCCCCCTCAATTTATAAAGCACCCTGTCAAAGTCCAGAGATTGATTTGTAGTGCACACCCACCCTCTCTGCCACATTTATGTGAGGCTCCAAAAGAGTATTATTGTGCTGAATGGCCTCATGCTGGTTTTCTCAGAACAGTTATTCTTTTGTCGGGAGGCCGGCTACAGAGACCTTGGCAAAACTACCAAAATGTTTGTTTACAAGAAACCATCAAACAATCCTTGAATAGCTATCTCCCCTCCCCTCATTCTGCCCTTATCCCCCACTTTCTTCAAGCTTTGGAGTTGCACACTCCTATCTACGCACAGCAGTTATGATGGCTTTGGGTTTGTTTCCCTGTGTTGATTTTTTTTTTTCCCCTTTTTTTTTTTTCTCTTTAATTGAAGGTGTCAGTATGGATGGCAAGGCCAGTACTGTGATAAGTGCATTCCACACCCGGGCTGTGTCCATGGCACTTGCATTGAACCATGGCAGTGCCTCTGTGAAACCAACTGGGGTGGTCAGCTCTGTGACAAAGGTATGCTAATCCCAGAGGGCCGTGTCACCCTTGAACGTCAGCGCTGGCAGGCTTTGCAAGCGGGGCTCAGCGAGCTCCTGAAACGTGCTGGGAGCGTGCTGGCCCTCAGCTGCTTGGCCCTGTCCCCACTGCTGTTCCAGCGCGGTTAGCATCTGTCCTTAGCTTGTCCCTGTCCTGTCCCACCCCTGTGTGGGGATGTCCTCTGTAAGGGCTCTGGGATAACAGAACAAAGCACGTGGTGATGTGCCGGTAACTTCCCAGCCTGGCTTTAATGCTGCCCCCCCTCTTGCAGATCTGAACTACTGTGGGACCCACCCGCCCTGCTTGAATGGTGGCACCTGCAGCAACACTGGCCCTGACAAATACCAGTGTTCCTGCCCTGAGGGCTACTCAGGACAGAACTGTGAAATTGGTAAGTGTTGGATGCAGCTGCCAAGCTGCCACCTGACTGTTAATTCTTGCCAGCTTTTGGTGGCTGGTTTTGGATGTACTTTATGAGATGGAGGAAAACTCAATTTGTAGTGAGCCCAGTCAGGGCTGGGTACAAAGACCAGCCTTTCTTTTATCACGAGCGTTTGGTATCTCTGAGCATCAGCCTTCTGCTCGCTGGGGAGGTCAGTCCAAGCCACCCCATCTGCCTGCGGCTCCAGCAGGTGCCAGCCGGTGTGCTGGTGAGGTTAGCATGGGAGGAGACTTCCTGCAAGCCAGGAAATTCCTGGTTCTTGCAGAAGCACAGAGCAGCAAGAGTAATGATGGTGTGTCCAGAGCAGAAGCGTGTGTAGGGAGCAGGGGTGGCTTGTGGTGGCATTGCTGTAGCCTCTGCCATGGTGTCCTTCTGTCCCTGTGCAGCGGAGCACGCCTGCCTCTCCGACCCATGCCACAACGGGGGAAGCTGCCTCGAGACATCCACGGGATTTGAATGTGTGTGCGCTCCTGGCTGGGCCGGACCAACCTGCACTGATAGTGAGTCCTTTTCAGTGTTTATGAAACGTGTGCCAGTTTGCTGGTTTTGATCACTCTGTGTAATCCCTTGTAAACTTACAGGGCAGACTACTTAACCTTTGCCAGCCTGAGCACTGCTGCCTGGCAGCCATTTACACCCCTGTGCACTCTCTTCCCCTTTGCTTGTACCAAGGTTTTTGTCAACTACGAGGGGAAAGAATAGTCAAAATCATCTTGAAAGAAGAAGAATACTGAATTTTTGTAGCATTCTAGCATGTTGTTAAAAATGCTGTTTTGAGGGACTTGCTGGATCCAAATAGGATTTCCACTTGCAAAAAGGCCGCAGAGGGTACACTTTCCCCCCAGTGCTTTGAACCCCCTCTTCACATTAGTCCTTTCTTTAAGGGAGCTTTTGCTGAAATCAAACATAACCTAGAAATTCCAAGTAGAAGTCCTGTTGCTCTTCTGTTCCTCTGGGAAAACCTGAGTAGCAGCAACAATTTATCAGACTTGTCATTTACTGCCATTGCCAATCTGTAGTGGAGCTAAGCCTCTCCTTATTCTGCATTACAGATATTGATGATTGTTCTCCAAATCCCTGTGGTCATGGAGGAACTTGCCAAGATCTAGTTGATGGATTTAAGTGTATTTGCCCACCTCAGTGGACTGGCAAAACGTGCCAGCTAGGTAAGAACTGCTTTCTCTTCATCCGGTGTTGTTCCAGGGCTGGGAAAGATAAATGCAAAAGGGACCATGGTCCTGCATTACTCACGGTCATGTTTCTGAAGCCTGTGGATGTATTTTGGCACACTGAAGACATTCAGGGTCTGTTTGCAGGACTGAGGTCTAGGACAGTGTTCAGGAGTAGTGTGGCTTCCATCACCTTGCTTCGATATGCTGGCACTTGAAGGAAATAGTTAACCAGAGTCATCCTTCAACCCAAGACTGCCCTGAAGTGGGGAGGGTGTGTGTTGTGCCTCCCAGTCCCGCCCCCGCATGTGTTTCTCCCTTTACCCTGTGAGAAAGTTGCTGTATCTCTTCAACCATGTCAACTCCTCCAGACCCAGGAGTTCACAGCTGGGCTCTGAAATGGGGATGATCTCACGGAGAATGAGCTGGCTGCATTCTTCACACAGCACACTCATCCCAGTGACCAGGCTGCAGCATTCCTCCTTCAGAACGCTCAGCTGAGATGCGTGTGTGAGGGCGAGTTGCTCTTAATGAGTGGCTGGGTAATTGTGAAATAATTAGCGTAGCCTGTATGTTCTAATTGCAAAGAAACTGTAAGCCTTCGGAGGCTGCTGATGATTGACTTTTGTTGGTTGAAGTCACGCTCATCCCTGCTGTACGCTGCAAGTTCCTCTTAGCTCCGGAGGAACTGCTGGTTATTGCTGGGGCGTGGGCTTCTCCCTTCCCCCCTGAATGTTCCCCTTGGCTTTCCAGATGCGAATGAATGTGAGGGCAAGCCCTGTGTCAATGCCAACTCCTGCCGGAACCTGATTGGCAGCTACTACTGTGACTGCATTACTGGCTGGTCTGGCCACAACTGTGATATAAGTAAGTGTCCATCCCCTTGGGTTTATGAAAGGCCAGCTCTTTGGGTATACCTGTGTGTGCCACTGAGTTCTAAACTCAATTTAAACACTGGGCAGAGCCCCAGCAGTTGATGTTTTTAGAAAGGGAGTAGTTGGTGCAGAATGAAAATATACAATTTTATCAAAGTCATTAGCCTGTACCATAGCTATATTCTGATAAAGGGACTAAAACAATGATGTGAAGTTTTACTGCCTCTCCTAGAAGAATCGCGAAAGGTTTCCCACCCATTATAATAACCTTATCTCAAGGAAGGCATGCAGGAAACTTGACAAAAGGTTTATCTAGCTGCAGTTTTAGAGAGACCTGAACTCTCTATCTAGTGTAAATATATTTTTGCTTTCTAACCGTGCTAATTTTATTGCAGATATTAACGACTGTCGTGGACAATGTCAGAATGGAGGATCCTGTCGGGTAAGCCCCCACTTTACTTTTGTTCCCCGAAGACTTGCAACAGTAACTAAAACATTTGAGTCTAAGCACAAATAGTTTGGAAAATAGCAATTAGCTGGTACAAATGGTCATTTCTTCAAGTTGGGGGGAGGGCCTGTGTCATACTACAGCATGTTGAGATATGTCTGTAGAACAGTAAGGGCAAAAAAAATAACTTCAATAAATTACTCGTTTTCACTGCCAGCATCACCAGTGAATGGGCTGGTGGTTGTGCAAACTACCTGCTGGAAATGTAGGCAGTTCCCTTCTACCTGTGGATTTATGTATCCTGCCTGGAAATTAAGGACATAAGCTGAGACTGGGTCTGTGTGTGTTTTTTTCCCCTTTAAATATTTTTTGCCTTGTTTGGATGTAGTAAGGTGACTTTTTTTTAACTTTTTTTCAATTTTTTTTTTCTTAATAAGGATATATGGAGGGAGGAAAAACCTTAACTCTAAACTTTTTTTTTTTTGTTCTTTCCCAGGACTTGGTTAATGGTTATCGGTGTATCTGTTCACCTGGCTATGCAGGAGATCACTGTGAGAAAGACATCAATGAGTGCGCAAGTAACCCTTGCATGAATGGGGGTCATTGCCAGGATGAAATCAATGGATTCCAATGTCTGTGTCCCGCTGGTTTCTCAGGAAACCTCTGTCAGGTAAGAAGGCTGGGTGAAAGGCAGGCCCTCAGCCAGTGCCGTTTGTTCCGATGCTGCGGATCTGAGCACGGAATGCCTCGCATCCAGTGAAGCATAGTATAAAGTTGTACTTGATATCGCTGTCAGTCTGCCAAGAAAGAGCTTGATTAATATATATTGGGGGGGGGAAAGAAACCAACAAACACCCACCAGGCTGCGGAGGATTCTCTTTGTTAAGCAGACTGCAGTGTTTGCACATCAGGCTTTGAGGAGCTCTAGCTGTTAACTCTGGCAGTTTAATATCGAGAGTTGTCTGCCGAAGTAGTGGCGAGTGGGACTAAACTCCGTGTGCTATGAATGATTCTTTGAGGCAGCAGATAAAAAGGTCAGATTCCACAATGTCGGCCTGTGGTGGTGAGGGAAAGCCATGATAAACCTCTTTCACTCAGCTTTTCCTCACTCCCTTCCCCCCTCCCTATTTCCCTTCCCTCTCTGTGCACTACTTACAGCTGGATGTAGATTATTGCGAGCCAAATCCATGCCAGAACGGCGCCCAGTGCTTCAATCTTGCCATGGACTATTTCTGTAACTGCCCCGAGGATTACGAAGGGAAGAACTGCTCCCACCTGAAGGATCACTGCCGCACGACTCCCTGTGAAGGTCTGTGTTGCCTTGCGGGTGAATGGCGATGTCTGGCAGTGGTTTCTGCCCCTCCCCTCGGGGAGCCCCCAGTGCAGCTCCAGCAGGGGAGTCACTGGAGTAGCTCTGGTATAAAGAGGCTGAATTTTGCCCTCTGCCTTAGGCCTCTCTCCATGTGAAAAGATGAGTGATATTTGTAAGTATCACCTATTGAAAGCCAGCCTTATGTCAATGTGGACAGAAAGGACAGGTAGCAAACAGACTGATGCATTTATTCCAGGCCATGGATGTGTTCCAGCAATCATCAGATAAGATGCTGTGATTATTTTATGCACAGTTGGCAGAGTCCAACGTTACTTTAAAGCAGCAAGCATATTTGCAGTCATATGTTTATGGTTTCACTCGATGATCTTAAAGGTCTTTTCCAACCTAAATGATTCAGTGGTGCGAGTGTCTTCTAAACATCCATGGCTGGAAGTGAAAACGTTGCTCTTAAGGAATCAGGTTGCATGGGTAATTCTCATGCTGGTCTCTGCTTTTCTGCAGTAATTGACAGCTGCACCGTGGCAGTGGCTTCCAACAGCACACCCGAAGGGGTTCGCTACATCTCTTCCAACGTTTGTGGTCCTCACGGGAAGTGCAAGAGCCAAGCGGGTGGAAAATTCACCTGTGAATGCAACAAAGGATTCACCGGCACCTACTGCCATGAGAGTAAGAGCAAAAAAGAGAGTGGATTTTACTGCCCCCCACTCTTACTGGAAAAAGATTCCATCCTTCCCTCCCAGACCCCTTTAAGGTTTCTTCATTATCACTCAGTGAACCTTGGAACTGCTGTAAGTTTTCCTATCCCTCTTGGGTGAGGCAGAGTGGAATTGGCTAGGCCTTGGGGAAAGTTCACAGCAATGAACCCTCTGGCCTTGAATTGTATGTTTTAAAAAACCTTATGTATACAAGGTCTGAGGGAGTTAATAGTAGGGTTTAATGTGGATCTTAAGGACTCCTGAATTTTTTTTCTTGTTTTTAATAGTGACAGGTTCATCACCTTGTGCAGTTTTTTTACCTGTTTTTTATCTTGCTTATAACCCTTCCTTTCCAAAGGGTATTATTAGAAATGGAAGTAGCACCAAACAGTCTGCAATAAGATAATGACTCCTAGTAGCTGTACTTCTAGTTTGACTTTTTTTTTCTGCTCTTTTTTTAATCCTCTTCTTTCTTCCCAATTGTTGCAGATATCAATGACTGTGAAAGCAACCCCTGTAAAAATGGTGGCACTTGCATCGATGGCATCAACTCCTACAAATGTATTTGTAGCGATGGATGGGAAGGAACATATTGTGAAACGAGTAAGTTGTCCATCCTCCAGCACACAGAAAGATCTCTTGGGAAAACCCTGGGAAGGAATGGCTGGTACTGTCTTTAAGATGACAGTGACCTATGTCAATAAACTCTGCTTCATAGGCCATGGAGCAAGTCCCAATCTTTTGTACTGGAACAAAAGCCAAGTTACAAAGTTGGACTGGGATTAGAACCTGGCTCTCTCACTGAGTTTCCTGCTCTTTCCTGTGGATAACGTCCGTAGAGAAACCCTTTGCATTGGCAGATGCCACTTCATGGCCTGTCTGCATATCATACTTGCATTTTGTCAGTCTCAGGACAGAAGAGGAGTTAAGTGCTCTGCTCCCTTCCCCTGACTAACAGGGTAGTTTATGTAATAGGCCTTTTCACTGCTTATTTACTGAAACAAGATCACAAACAAAATGAAAACAAACTGGAGAAATGCGGTGAAACAGTCTTCATCTATGTGAGAGTGCTTAAAGCTTTAAAATACTGACTTAAGCATTTAATCCACAATTGAAACACAGGCCAAAATTAGGGATGGGTTATGCTCCTTTCAAGCATTGTGTTTGTCAGTTCTGTAAACACCACTGAGCCTGTTTTCTCTCCTTAACATATCCAGATATTAATGACTGCAGTAAAAACCCTTGTGACAATGGAGGAACGTGCCGAGACTTGGTCAACGACTTCTTCTGTGAATGTAAAAATGGGTGGAAAGGAAAAACTTGCCACTCCCGTAAGTTCAGCTTTTCCAAAACATAACAGACATGCTCTGATAGGCTGCTTGAACTTGCTGGCCTGAGAGAGCCCCAGCATTAAGGATAGTTTGGGTTTTCCACAGGTGACAGCCAGTGCGATGAGGCGACGTGCAACAACGGGGGGACGTGCTATGACGAAGGGGACACTTTCAAGTGCATGTGTCCTGCTGGATGGGAAGGAGCCACTTGTAACATAGGTAAATACCCTGCATAATCACCAGGAAGCAGATGCAGCGCTGCAGCTCTGACCTCAGCTGTTCCTCTTGGCTCAGACTTGACAGCTTTCTAACAACTGAGCGGCAAATGTTGTTTGTGTTACAGCGAGGAACAGCAGCTGCCTGCCAAACCCCTGCCACAACGGTGGTACCTGCGTAGTCAGCGGGGACTCCTTCACCTGTGTCTGCAAGGAGGGCTGGGAAGGACCCATGTGTACCCAGAGTAAGTCAGCTCTGCTTGAACTCTTCCCCAGTGTTGCACGATGAGAACATGAGCTCATCCTGTCGCCCCTGGAGTCAAGATTGAAACCAGAAGGGAAGGCTTGTTTGATGTAGGCTTTAGCATCACCTGAATCTTTGTTTTTAATGACTTTATGTGATAGAGCCTTGACCTGGGCATGAGAAAGTTGCAAATGAGCTAAGTGGAGACAGATGTTATCTTGTTTTCTCCTGCATTCTTTTTCTACGAGCAGCTCTGTCTGCTTCCACTTTTTCCCCCTGCCATTAGAGTCTTTACAAGGATCTCTTCCTGTGTACATGTGTTCCACAATGTAGTTAACAAATTTTGTGGTACAAGCCTGGAATCAATTTAGTAGAGAATTTGAGCATATTTTTGTAAAAGTTGAGCTAAGTATAACTAGGGCATTAGGGGAAGTTTGATCATTCTTTACTGCCAGTAGAGCTGTATTAGCCAAAGTCTGCATGTTTAATGCTGTTTGTCTTTGCTTTTCAGACACAAACGACTGCAGTCCTCATCCCTGGTAAGTTTGCTATGTTTATCCCTTGCTTTTTTTTTTGTTTAGAATGCTGTGTTCCTTTTATCTGTAGCAGTTTTTAATGTCTGTGATAATGCCTTTTCTCCACAGTTACAACAGTGGCACTTGCGTGGATGGAGAGAACTGGTACCGCTGCGAGTGTGCTCCAGGCTTCGCCGGGCCCGACTGCAGGATCAGTGAGTGTTCCGGTGGCTCTCTGCCTTAGTTTTTGTCTCACTTGAATCTTGTTGCAAGACAATCATCTTAATTGAGTTAAGTGGTAGATCAGATGACTGATAGATGTCTTGTGTCATCTCTGTCCGTACCTGGATCCGTAGCAGATTTGGAGGGGGCAGGAATCACACCGAAAATGAAAGAAATTTAAAGTCATTCAGCTGGAGCTGAAACCTCTTGGTTCAGCCGAGTGGGCAAAATGCCCTTTGGGACAGTCTTCCCTTGTGTTTGTGTGGCCCAGGCTTCTGCTTCAGATGAAAGTGTGCCAGCCAAAAACCTTGTCAATTAATAATCCACCTCCAAGCCCTGAGGTGATGGATGCGCTTCCCTGTAATTTAATAATAATTACAGGTAGGAGGACACTTTTTTTTTAATAACAGCCATGGCATAGAAGTCTCACAGCAGCAATAGAGCTGGGAAGGGTTTAACATTGACATCAGTTGAAGAATCTAGTGGGGCACGAAAGTGGAGCACATCAGTGGAGAGGAAGTGTGTCTGTGTAGGAAGGAATGTGTCCTTGCCCTGGAAAGCTCAAGTAGCCACAGGGGTCAGGTTTTGATCTTTGTTAGTGCCACACAGCAGAAACGTCAAAGACTTTTCTGAGGTTATACTGATGCTGCAAGCAGGAATCTGTGTCCCAGTAGACACTAGAAAATGAACATAAAGCTTCAGTAGGCAATTCTATCCCATGTTTGCTTTTTTCCTGACAAAACAAAAGGATACTATGAAGTAACTATTTTGTTTCCTCTCCTTGCCATCACAGATATTAATGAATGTCAGTCCTCACCCTGTGCCTTTGGAGCCACGTGCGTGGACGAAATTAACGGGTACCGTTGCATTTGCCCCCCGGGTCGCAGTGGTCCAGGATGCCAAGAAGGTATTCCAGATGCCCGAGCTGATCTTGCAGCAGGATCTGTATACTTGCACGTTGATGGGTTTGTGGTTGTGTGGGGTTGGTTTTGGGGCGTACTATCTGTTGTTTTTTAAAGCAAGTATCTTTATTGAAGAAGCAACTTAGTGGGAAGCTTAGATGAACTTAGAAAAGGCATTTGTTTCCTATTTTTAGCTTATAATTCTGTTCAATCTCGCTTCAGTTACAGGGAGGCCTTGCATTACCAGTGTCCGAGTAATGCCAGATGGGACTAAGTGGGATGATGACTGCAATACCTGTCAGTGTCTGAATGGAAAAGTCACCTGTTCCAAGGTACAGCTGTGCTGTGGTTCGGGTTACACCATTTTCTGTCCTCGAACCAGTGGATTCTCACCAGTATTCATCCTCTCCTAGGTTTGGTGTGGCCCTCGGCCTTGTGTCCTGCATGGCAAAGGCCCCGGCGAGTGCCCCGCTGGCCACGCCTGTGTCCCTGTGCGGGATGACCACTGCTTCACCCACCCGTGTGCTGCCGTGGGGGAGTGCTGGCCCTCCAACCAGCAGCCCGTGAGGACCAAATGCAACTCGGATTCCTACTACCAGGACAACTGTGCCAACATCACCTTCACCTTTAACAAAGAAATGATGGCCCCGGTAAGGGACAGCAGCTCGCTGGGCTCTGGCACACACAGACTCCTTCCCAGAGCATGGAAGGATGTTTTCCATAGGGAAAAGTGCAGCAAAAGCTGACACTGCTCCATTATCAAAGAAAACAAAAAGCTGAGAAGGATTAATATAGCCTTGCAGCCTAAATGCTTTTGTGACTAGAGAAGAACAAAAGCTAGGTTGGAGGGAATTCTACCTCTGTTTCCCTTGAGAACTCTTACTTCAGGGCAAAAAAAAAAAATCCCGAACAAATATCTGTGTGTTCATGTGCATATGTATTTAAGAAAGCCAACATCTTTTTTGTATCCTCCAGGGCCTTACCACAGAGCATGTTTGTAGTGAATTGAGGAATCTGAATATTCTGAAGAATGTTTCTGTTGAATATTCCATCTATATTACCTGTGAGCCTTCCCTCTTGGCAAATAATGAAATCCATGTTGCTATTGTAAGTATTCCTGGAATATTTTTAAATGTCTTAGTAGTTAATTGTTTGGATATGTGTACAACATGTGGGTTTCATAAAAATCTTAATTCTTGGCTTTGTCAGCACTTCTTGTGGTTTAGTTTCCATCCTGATTCCCTTTAAGAACAGGACAGGAATTCTGGTTACATGTGCATACCTGAAAGCTGCCATCTGGGGGTAACTGTAATAGGGGTGGATTGTAAAACATTTCTCTTTTCCACTCTTGCTTTTGAGGGGTTCTTGGTCTCTTTAAGGATGAGGACAAGAATTCTGAGTGGTTAGTTTCTGCCCATAGCAGGCCATTTTGCTTTGTTTGTTTTGTTATATATTAAAAGTAGCAAGAGCCTTTGCTGCCTGTGAAGGCTCATAAATAGCAGGTTCCCCCGAGCATCTGAGGTGGTGCTTGGTGTTAATTGTGTGCCTGCTCCTGCAGTCTGCAGAAGACATTGGGGAAGATGAAAACCCGATCAAGGACATCACAGACAAGATCATCGACCTCGTCAGTAAGCGCGACGGGAACAACACCCTCATCGCGGCTGTGGCCGAGGTCAGGGTGCAGCGGCGGCCGGCCAAGAGCAAAACAGGTGAGCTGCTCCTCGGCCCCAGCTCCTGACCCTGCCCTGACTACCACAGCCCTTCCCAGGACAGAGGCTTTCCTCACTTTGGAGGCTCCTAGCAAGTCCCTGTTCATCAGGAGCAATGGGGAGGCTTTGCACCCGAGATCTTTTTTATTTCTAAAAACCCTAAAAAAACTTTCCAAAAGTTGGCCAAACCAGTGGCCTGACCTGGCAAAAAGGCTGCTTCCCCGCTGTGCTCCTCGTGGAGAGCTAAGGGAAGTAACAAGGCATAAGAACTGAGATTTGTTTTCTCTGAGAAGTCCCCAAGTGTCCCCTGTGGTTTGCAGCAGGACTAACTCTCCTGTCTCTTCCAGATTTCCTGGTGCCCTTGCTGAGCTCGGTCCTAACAGTAGCCTGGATCTGTTGCCTGGTCACCGTGTTTTACTGGTGCATCCGAAAGCGCCGAAAGCAGAGCAGCCACACCCACACGGCCTCTGACGACAACACCACCAACAATGTAAGGGAGCAGCTGAACCAGATCAAAAACCCCATTGAGAAACACGGAGCAAATACTGTCCCCATAAAAGACTACGAAAACAAAAACTCTAAAATCGCCAAAATAAGGACACACAACTCTGAGGTGGAGGAGGACGACATGGACAAGCACCAGCAGAAGGCCCGATTTGCCAAGCAGCCAGCCTACACTTTGGTAGACAGAGATGAAAAGCCCCCCAACAGCACCCCTACAAAACACCCAAACTGGACAAATAAACAGGACAACAGAGACTTGGAAAGTGCACAAAGCCTAAATCGGATGGAGTACATCGTATAGCAGACGGTGGGGTGCTGCCATGCAGGGCCTTTGAGTATCATTATAAAGGCACTCAAGAGCTTGTAGTTCTTCAACTGTTGTGTAATATTTGAGTCTAAGGCTATTATTTACTTAGAATCCCTGTGTTAATTTAAGTTTGGACAAGCTGGCTTACACTGGCAATGATAGTTGCTGTGGTTGGCTGGAATACCAAGTGCTGCATTTCACATCTATGCAAAACTAGTCAAAAGTGCCCTCCTGTAAATTCAGCTGCAGCTGATCCATCACGGAAACGTTCCATAAGGTATTACATAGCCTTATTACTCTTTCTTAGTGTTCATTTTTTTTTTTTCTGCCAGATGTTCCAATTTATACAGTTCCTTTAGAATAATACATTTTATTTATATTTATTGAATTTGAGTTTTTTGTATATTGGTTTTATGGTGACGTACAACTAGTTCTGTATTTGAAAGTGCCTTTGCAGCTTGGAACCACAGCAACTATCAAAAATAAGTTTATTATTTATTTTTTTATTGTATTTTTGTTGGGGGTGGGTGGGGGGAACTTGTCAGCAGTTGCTGGTAAATGAAGAATTTAAAGAGGAAAATGTGTCAAAAATAGAAGTTTGTATAGATATGTAAATAATTCTTTTTTTATTAATCACTGTGTATATTTGATTTATTAACTTAATAATCAAGAGCCTTAAAATATCATTCCTTTTTATTTATATGTATGTGTTTAGAGTTGAAGGTTTTTGATAGCATTGTAAGCTCGTGGCTTCTCTATTTTGAATTTATTTTCTTGTTACATGTTGCCTATATGCCAAAACTAAGGTGTTCTAAAATAGTTTATTTTTAATAGGATGGGCTTTCATGCCTTGATGCTGGTTTTTGTACAATGTCAAACGTTTGAAACACCTTCCATAGTATCACTTTAAGACTATTTGTAAGTACTGACTGAGGCAGTTTAGAGAATTAGACTAGAAAATTTTTTTTGCTGCTTTAGACTTGAAAACCGAGTGACAGGCAGATAATCTGCTAAGAAGCAGTTTAAGGGAACAAAACTGAGCTATTACTTTATGTAGATGAAATGTGAGTGGTTGCATGTAATTAAAAATATCAAATTAGCGTGTGAAGTTGGAAACACAGCAATCTTATTTTGTAAATTCTAATTATTTTTTTCTCACCATGAATATGTAATACTGAACCACTTGTAGATTTGACTTTTTTTGTAATCTACTGCATTTAGGGAGTATTCTAATAAGCTAGTTGTTGAATACTTGAACAGTAGAATGTCCAGTAAGATCACTGTGTAGGTTTGCCATAGATTACACTGCCCGCCTTAACAAGTGAGGAAATCAAAGTGCTATTACGATGTTTAAGATCAAAAGGCTTATAAACATAGTCATCTCAGTGGTTAACCATTGAGATCATGAAGATACCTTGTATTGTGATATTAGTGTTATATGAAAATGCATCTTTGATGTGTTGTTCCTGGCAATAAATCTTGAAAAGTAATATTTATTAAATTTTTTGTATGAAAACATAAAAGAGCGTGGAGATTATTGAGCTTGGAGGCGCTCCCGGCCAGTCAGTTGTGCAAAAGCAGGGGCAGGTGCTGCTGGAGGTTTCCAGGACCTGCCCCTGCCTTTGGTGGAGTCAGGTTTTTGTTAGATGATTACACGTTCCCCTCTGGCTCCGAACGGGACCGAGGAGGTTGGAAAGCAGCGTGTCCCTTGTTCTCACTGCCTCTTGGCCAATGTCCCTCGGTGTTCTGAGACAGGATGGTGTGGCTGCACTTGTGCAACGAGTTTACCCTGCACGGGCCAACGAGCTGCCCCCAGATAGGCACTAAATCTAAGTAGCTAGGCAAGATCCAAAGTGCTGACCTGGATGGGAAGGGATCCATAGATGATGCTGATTTCTAATGGGCAAAAAAGCGCTTTGTAAAGCATAAAATAAACTCTGAAAGTATTCAACACGACGGCTTTGAATGCTGAACTAATGCTGCCCCTCCCACCTCTGTGCAGGGGCGGGCTGGCTCAGGGTCTGCTCTGGTTTTACCATGTTCTGATGAAGCTGCAAAACTGTTCTGCTAAGGGGCTGCTGCGAAGCTGAAGGAACAATTAACTGTGTAACAAGTTCATTGAAAAATAGTTAAAGCAACCTGCTGCAAGGTTAGGCCTTTGCATCTGTATTTGTTTGTAGTAAATAAACAGATATTTTATATACAGATTGCTGCGCTATGAATACACTGAACGCTAATGAAACCTGAGAGTGAGAAATATTTTCTTCTGTACTTTTTTTACAGCTGTCAAAAAAAATTTGATAAAATCTAATTAGTGTTATTTTTTTTATTTTAAACTCGCTTTAGAAGATTTCCATCGTGACTGTACTTTGGCTGGGTGCTGCTTCTACTCTTCACACTCACACACCACACAGGCCAAGTACTGGAGCCTGTTTAGTTTACTGCCTCCTGAAGGGGAAGTCAACAAGATCAGCTTCAGCTGACCACTTCAATAATTCCTCATCAAACAAATCCCATGAGTATTTATTTCCCTTTGTTCCCTGACTTCTACATCTGCAATAAAGCAAACACATCATGTCCAAAAAAGCTATTTAAAGATAATAGAATCTTTCACTTGCCTCTAAAGGGCAAAGCTGGGCTATTCCCTGACTGCCTTCCCGTACTTTTAATGTTGAATTAACAGTCTTCCTGCTGTCTACTGTTCACATGGGTCTCAAATTGAAGGATTAGGTCTCTGAAGACTCAGTGAAAGCAAAACCTGGGTTCCTCAAGCTTCAAACTGTGTCAAAGTCCTGAGCCCAGGGTTCATTGATTTACTTCCAGCCTTTCCTGTGCTCCATGCACAGGTTTTGTTACTGCAGAGCTCCTCCACACACACCCTGCTTTTCCCCATGGATTTTCCTCACTTTGTCACTATCTCATGGTGTTAGAAAATTAGAATCATGCCCTGTACAAAGTACAGGGGGCAGCCAGAAAATTCTACGCAACTGCCATAATGGTATTTTTAATTAATATTCCTATCTCAGTGGTACCTCCAATACTTACACGGGTGACTGTAACGCAAGACCTGTCCCCCAAAGCCCAGGTCCACCACCAGGCTGGGGCTGGTCTATGAAGTGGTTTCTGTTGCCAGGAAAATAAATAGAAACATGAAGTTTAGGGCTTCCCCCTTAGAATACCAAGGCACATTTATTTTTGTGGAAATCATATTTTGCCAGTTCACACTTTTACTACTCAGAGGAGATATATTCCCTTTAGTCAGGAGATGTTTCCCACTGCTAGTATAAGTTTGTTCTTTGGATCCTTCTTCATCTAAGAATCAAAAAATGTGTGCTTCCTGAACTGCCATTTAAGCATAAGAGAAATAAAATTGAAATGAAATGAAATGTATAAAATCTTACAGCTCCCCTTCGCACTGTGAGCTTTGCTCTACCTACAGCTAATTGAACCTGCAGAATCTGGGCTTGGTTCAGCCTGAGCTGAATGCGGCCACATCAAAGCTCTGCACCTCCGCATGGAAAGGGCCCATCTTACGTAGAGGTACCTGGGAAAGGTGCTGATGGTGCAGGTTACATCAGCCTTCACACCAATATATTCATGTCACCGGGAATGCCAGCCTTGGGAACAGCTCCCTCTGCATTGCTGACAGGAGCCAAGGGCAGCTGGGAGCCCTGGAGCCCCTCAGGCCAGGGGAACGTGAACCAGGTTGGGGCCCAAACGTGCGACTGCATCTCCAGCCACTTCCTGGTGAAACCATTTTCCCTTGCACAGACACACCTCCTGTTCTCACACCAGCTGACACCTGCACAGCAAGAGTTAATGTTATTAGTCAGCTCCCTGCCAAGCTAAGATGTACAAGGTTATGCTCCCTGCTGCTCCTTGAAGACTGCCTGCTTCTGCTCCTTATCTGCCAGCCCTCCAGCTGAATCCAGCCCTGCCTCCCAGCTATCCCGGGTCCAGGGTGCTGCCCTGCCATCTGCAGAGTCACAGGGCAGAGCCTTCATGGTTTGTAGGAGTGCCTGCAAAGATGAGAAGTTCTGACAAGGGAAGTACCAAATTCAGCCTTTTCCTCCCCAGAAGATGGAAGTGATTGCGTAACCTCCCCCTCCCCTTCTAACGGAAACAAGAATATTTGAGTATATTTAAGAATTTTTTGGCTTCCTCTTTTTTCAGCATTGACAGCAATGGCCAGCGTGGTTACTGTTTGCCCAGTGCACACTGAATTTGCTTTCAAAGTTCAGTGATTTCTCCAGTAGAGGGAAAACCTGGTAGAAAAGCTGTGCAAGGCTTAACTCCAGATTCTAGGGCGGAGGAGCAGGAGAGGAGTGCAGGCTCTGGATGGTTCAGCAGCTGCTTCCCTGGCACCGGGGCAGCAGCAGAGCCATGCAGGATCAGACAGCGTCAGACTGGAGTCCCAGCCCAGATCTGCCAGCGAGCGCCTTCTGTGATGTGCAAATTGTTTCAACCAGTTTCCCTACAGGGTGGAGAAATAAATCTCTATTCCTTTCATTCTAGCACTATGAGATCATATTAATATTAAAAAGGGGCATGCCCAGCTCTAGAATTAGAGCTCAAGATACTTTTCTTTAAAGATCTGATGCATAAATAAAAAAGATAATTATTATGCCAGCAAGCAAGGCAGTTATGGAGCTAGAGTACCAATTCCCTGCTGTACTAAAAGATTTAACTTGGACAGAATGGGAGCAAATCACTGAGATTCTCCCTTACAAAAGGTGCATTGTCAGCTCTCACAGGAATAGATTCCCAGCTCTGGCATAATTTAGGTAAAGAAGGTAGGACAGTTGTGCCTAATTTCCTGAACAAATTCCAGGTTACAGCTGAAATGTCTTGTGACACTCCACTGCTTCCACAACTTTTAGGATTTCTTGGCATAAGACAACAGCACACAAACAAAAAGTCCCTACCTAAAAATGTCACCTTATTGCCACCATGGAAAGGACAAGGTCATGCGCTACCAGGTTCCATTTTAATTATCTGGGGGAACCAGGTGGACAAAAGGACGTGTGAGTCGATGAAAGCATTTTCTGCTCCTTAACCAGTTTGCTTTACCTCGGAAGCAGTGCTTCCCTCAGTGCTGCTCCAGCTGTCAGAACAAGCACTTCCAGCTCCCTCCAGGTTCAGCTGCCCAGGCTTTGACATCCCTCTGATGAAAGGCTCTGTGCATGGCTGTTCCCTCAGCCCACATCTTCTCCTTCACCCGGGTTACTGGAAGTGAGTTCATGTTTGTTAAAGGAGAAAAAAGCACAAAGCAAAGGAGAGAGGAGTGCCTTTTATTAAAGCTAATTTCTGAGGCCAACCCACACTTCCCACTGCTGGCAAAAAGGCTCAGAGTTATTGCCTGGTTGAATACAGAACATTTCCCTGGGTACTGATAAAGCCAAGGAGATAACTACTGGGAGAGTCTATTCTTCACATCTCTCTTATTCCAACTGCAAACATTTTCTCCTTTTTTTTTTTTTTCTTTAGGAAGAAACCATTTTTCAGTCAAAAGCCAATGAGTTGATGATGTAAAATGCCAATTAAAACTCATCCAATGCAATCCACATGCTGAGCAAGGAGAGTGAAGGAAATCCACACTGACCAAAGAAATGCCTTCAGAAGCAACCTAACAGCTCACTTGGTCAAAACCTTCTGTAGGAAGGGAGGTCTGTGTGCTTGCCTGGCAGGTAACACCAGAACCAGCACAAAGCTTAGCACCCACAAGATCTTGGGATACTTAAATCCTTCCTACCGACCAACACCGGGCAAGGGAGATTTCACACCAACTGCTTCCTCTTTACAAATGATTATGTAAAAGCCTGGTCTAGCCTTTGATATGTGTTTAACCATAAAAGTCTACTAAACAAATATTTTTAACTGCTTTGATATAAAGAATGACGGAAGCGATCATCTGCACACATTAGAAAGTGTTTCACTAGGAAACAACTGTTTCATTATCAGCAAATAGCACAGACCAAATGAACCAGATGATTCATTAAAAATAATAACCCACCAAAGCTGGCTGGTTTAGGATAAAAAATTAACCAAAACTATTGCTTCTGTGCTTCAATGGCAGTTTCAGAAGAGAACAGAGCCTTAAATGTTCATTACTTTTACAGAAAGGTATGCTAATGCTGCTCAGAAGCAATTTGGTAATAGAAAGCCAAGAGTTGCAAACTACAAGTTTTACTCCAGCTCAGTTTCCATTTCCCTTTTTTCCCCCTAAACCTGATTCAGGAAATCAAGTTTGTAGTTCAAGAGCATGTCAGACCACACCTCTGCCAGTCCTCTGGGTGCAGGTGGATGGGTGACAAAGAAAAGACCAAAGTCTGAGAGGATGACCCTGGGCTTGAAGCAGAGAGAGGAGAGAGACACGGACCCAGCTGGGGCATCCCAGCACCTCCAAAGCACCACCAGGTTTGCAAAAGACAAGCTGGTATATAAGTCCTATTGCACAGACTAAAGAAAGCACTATTTTGAGCAGCAAATCCAGAAATTACTGAATTCAAAGCCTTTCCTAAACAGCTGCATTTCTGAGAGGATCTAAGACACAACTTTTGATAGTAATGAAGCTCAAAACTACACAGCTCCAAAGAGCCTAGAACTTATCAAGACAGTAAGGACAAAAGGAATGATGCCACTGTGGACTTGTGAGAAAGCCCACAGTCTTTGTTCTGGCTCTCCAGCCTCTCACACACTCAGTCACCTTACATGTCTCACTGTTGCACAACCACTGCTTTGAAAGAGAGATGTTCCCATCAACAAGATGAAAACAGCATTTTTAGTAACATAACAAAATAGCCTAAAGGAAAAATCAAGTGTTCTTAGCTGCACAGACAATGGTTTAATCTACCTAAGCCCCCTCTAAATGTATGCCCTTCATTTGAAAGGGTGCAGGCAGGTATGTTATTCAGTTAAGATTAAAACTAAATTGTAATTATAAGGTTAATATATATATATATATAGATAATAACAGTATGGGATGATAAAAACTGTATGTGGTTGCCCTCTGGTTTCTGATACTTGAAATATCTATGCTAAGACTTTAATATAAACTATCAAATTATTCTAAGTACTCTAATTTTTCTGATAAATGCTTAATTAAATATCCCTATATCTATTTCAAGTCCACCCAAAAGGGGCTTTTTACTCCCTTCCTGGCCCAGTATCTCCAGTGCATAAAAAACACAACATACCTCAGGCTCTTCCTCTCCAAACCAGGTTCTTTGCAGCCTTGGCTTTGCTGGTGCTGGGAAAGACCTTTTAGCAGAGCCTGGAGCTGGGTAAGGATTTGCAACCTGCCTGCAAAGCACTGAGAAACATCACCCAAACAGCTGAAAGAAAAAAGAGAACATGTCCTCCAGACACATGCAGAGTCTTCTTCATTTGCAACAAGAGCAGGAATCATTTCCAGCAGGAGGGAGCTGTACAATCAGCTGTGTCATGCTGTCAGCTGCAGAGCTGCTAACTCTCATCAGGACCTGGGCTACACCACCAACTCTAATGTTCCTGGATGTGAATCATCTCCTGAACCGCAATGAGGAGATCCACAGTCCTAAGCAAATGTCACTGAGATTTTTCTAAATTACTTCACATAAAATCAGAGAGCACAGAATATGGTGAGCTGGAAGGGACTCACAAGGATCATCAAAATCCAGCTTCTGGCCCTACCCAGGGCACCCCAAGAATCCCACCATGTGCCTGAGCATTGTGCAAATGCTTCTTGAGCTCTGCCAGGCTCGGTGCAGTGACCACTCCCCTGGAGAGCTTGTTCAGTACCCAACCACGTTCTGGGTGAGAAACCCATTCCTGATACCCAACCTAAACCTGACACAACTTCAGGTCATTCCCTCAGGTCCTGTCACCGGCTCCCAGGGGAAGCTGTAGCTGCACTGAGGTCTCCCCTCAGTCTCCTCCAGGCTGAACAGACCCAGTGCCCTCAGTCACTCCCCACACGGCTTCCCCTCGAGGCCCTTCACCACACTCCTGCTCTCCTCTGGTTGTTCTTTTTTAAATTCTAGTGCCCAAAGCTGTCCCCAGCCCCTGAGGAGAGGCTGGCCCAGGTCAGAGCAGAGCAGGACAATCCCTGGCCCTCCAATCCATGGCTGACCCTCCTGGCTGCCAGGGCACAGGGTCTGTGCTCACACTGATCTTAGCAATCAGGAAAGAAAATGGTTTATAAATTTATTTTACACGTTCAAAAAAAGATAAGCATGGAATAAAAAAGGTACATTTCCTTAGCTCATTCGCATTTAAATTTAAGAAGCAGGATAAACATACACTGTTAAATTAAAATTTATCTTAAAATAAGGTTTAACTCTGGTATTACTACCACATGAAAACCAGTGTGTTGCCCTTGCACACAAGCAAGGCTTGATTTTGAAACACATATCCATGAAGATGTGAATACATGTTCATATATGAACTTCACCCAAGAACAATGTTGGCACATCCAGGTGTAAATATATGAATCTAAATATATAAAAACAGCATTCATATTTCCCCAAGACTGAATGCATGATGACGTGCCCACAGCATGGGCTAGAATTAAATGTTCATATCAAAACTACACAAGCAGAAACTATAGTTATTTTGAAACTTCTCTGAAAAAGTGAGCCTCAAATCATCAGCTATCAATCCTGGTTAAAGAGTTATTTGAAATAAACTTAATTTGCTTTATTGTTGTAAAGATCAAGTGAGTAAACCAAAAACATTCTAATAGAAAGGGTTAATTTTTACTAAAATAAACTCATGCTCAGAAACAAGCAAGATACCAAATAACTGCAGCTGCCAACAAATCACAGAAGGGGTTTCAACTTTTGCTGTCACCAGCTGATATGACTTTTTAATAGCACTGAATATGTATAAATCTAAAATTTTGCTTAGTAAATATTATTTTATAAGAGATTTTTCTTTTTATAAATATGATGCTGACTTGTGCAATAATAATGACTAATTCCTAAAGACTTACAAGGATTACCTTTATTACATTGCCAAATGATTAAGATCCTTAGTTAACTAAATTTTCTTTAAATGTGTTCTCTAATTTTGATTTTGTATTTTTCCTATTTTCCATCATTTTGAATTGCTTCCTACTCTTTGCTTACGCACAACTGTGGCTGACCACCCATGCTATCAAGGCAGTATTTCAGATTTTGACTTCTTAAGCCTTCGCAGTTTTAACTTCCCGAGACCATTTTCCGTTTCTTTTTTTCTTTTTTGGGAAAGCTTCTCTGAAGACACGGGGTGCAGTTCTAGACATGATGTTGGCACTGCAGGCAGCTCTTCAGTGGCTGTGCTGGGCTCATTTTGGCTTGTCGGCACTCCACTCTTGCTCACAAAAGGAGGCCAGGAGGGGTTTTTTCTCAAAGTCATTGTTTTCTCATCAACCAGAGTCTTTGTCATGTCTTGCTTTGAAAACAGCCTGGAATTAAGGGGTGTCTTCTCCAGGAACGGACCCAAACAATTATCATCACACTTATTCATTTCTGCATTGATAGCACTTAAAGGAGTCCCTCCAGAGGACATGTTTGTGAAAGGCTCCAACTTTTCTTCCGAACCACAGGTCTTCAGCTGAGCCTGTGTTTTGGTCACTCTCTGACTTTGTTTTGGAGCCAGCAGTGCTGACTCAGAGCTGCAAGGAGGGTTCTCACTTAGAAGACTCGCCTCCAACCACTGCAGAGAGTGAGGTTTTTGCTGGCTGTGAACATCATCTGGCTGTCTCTGATTAACATCATTTCTCTGCTCTAATACAGGAAGCTCCAAGCTGCTCTCAGCTGTGTTTGTACAGTCCTTCAGCAGGCCTGGACTCCTACGTTTCACATCAGACCGAGCACCGAGAGAAGTCCGACGGTCATTCTTCCTGTTCTCTGTCTGCAAGTCTGCTGAGCCAAGATACACTTTCTTGGAGTCCTTGCTGATTTGAGGTTTGCTTGCACTACTTCTCCTTGGTTTTGTCCTCTTCACACTGCAATAAAGAAGAATTTTGTTTTTTCAATTAAAAAAGAACCTTTACTGACTCCATTTGCTGTTTTTCCAACTCTGAAACACCACTTGGGCCACCCTCTTTTTGAACATGGAAAAAATCCCTGTATATCATCTTGACAAGCAGCAATGTTTGTCTAGTGTGGATAATATCAAGCATTATCCATCTGATTTTCCACTGTGCTAGGGGAGAACCTTATTTATTAATGACTAAGCCATGAAGGAGTGAGTTCACACTCTTTTCCAAGAGGCAGAACTCAATTCATTACAGATGTTAAAGGTCAACAGAGCAGAAGTATATTGAATTCCTTTCTGAACTGGCTAGATAAAATAGCATTTCCTAAGTGCCTAAATGATTGCAAACCATTCCCATACATCCACATGCATAATGCATATCTACAGGACAGAGGGGGCAGGCGGGGAGAGGCAGTGACTGCATCTCTGTGTGAGAGCTCCTAATCTCTATTTTAGAATGTTCCTCTGGAATTTTTCCCAGGACATTTCAAAGCATTGCTTTAAAGTTAACCACTACTCATCTAGTATCAAGCCCATTCATCTGGCAAGGACTTAGGTAATGCAAGTAGATGATATTCTAAAAGGAATTACACAGGAAAATCGGATCACAAGGGACCTGTTGGAGTGTCAGTACATAAACACTCCTCAGCAGTGCGTTACCTATGGATCTGGATTTCACACAGCCCATAAGATGAACTTTATACCCAATTCCTGAAGCTGCATTTTAAGTCTAAACACATTACTAGAGAAGGCCCAAGCTGAGAGCACTTTTTGCTGCCCCGCTGCTGCTGAGCAGTTTCCAGGACAGCATATCTAACTCTTCTCAAAGAGGGCTCATCCAAAACAGGTAGAGCTGGCATATCTCCAAAGCCAATCTCATTCCTAAAGACAACACAGATGAGACAACAGTGGTAAAAAGAAAAGTTCCCAGGGTTCAAAGCAAATCCCTGATTTCACAGGTGATTTGGGGCTGCTGGCAGCTCGCACATGTTGGGATGGAGTCCTGGTACCACATGGAGCAGTGACAAGTTCAGCTGATCACCTCACCCTCTCCATCCCCTCCACACTCTTTAATTGTGACTATTGACCCAGATTCTTAAAACGAACAAAAAAATATATTTGTCTAGTGTTTTCCACCCGATTCAAGCATCACATATTTATTTTGGCTCAGAGCTTCATTCAAGGAAAAACAGCCTGTTTTGACTCTACCTAGTGCTATGTGTGATATCTATGTGGGCTGTAATAGCTTTCTCCATGCTGTAAAAAACAGCAACAATCACTTTATGTTCTTATCCACACTACAGTAGTAATCTTTCAGTAATTTAGAACAATCTTTTGTAAAGTAGTTTATATTCTTTAAAATTTTATTACATAAGCTAGATTCTACCAAAACAAATTTTGCCAATCATAAATTCAAAAACTTAGAAAGAATAGTGGCATACATTTTTCTCAGGATGTCTTGCTTTATTTGTTCACTCAGACTAATCTTAAGCTTCTTGTTCTCAGCAGATGCAGTAAAATATTCAGACGTCCCACTGGAAAGTTCTTCTTTCTGCTCCAAAAGAAAATACAGGTTTAAAACATGACACATCAAGCTATGATTATTCAACAGAAAGCTCCATTTCTAATACTAAGATTTACAGCTGTTCTTTATTATTTTGATCCGAGCAGTCTAAAAGAAATGATTATTTTTAATCTTTTAATATTTGGGAGTCTAGTCAGTTCCCTCCCCTTGACTCCCAAGCAACATATCTCGTATGCTAAAATACACCACAAACAAACAAGGCTGCAATGTAAAGGATGTAGCTTTCCAAACCATCTGAGGAAACTGTTGGCAAATATTTGACATCTTTGTGGCTCAAACTGTGACAAATGCCAGGAATCTCTCTTGCAGACAGGAGCATGCTTGTCAGTTTTTTTTTCTGAAGAGACTGACTGGCGCAGTGGTCTATACACTTATTCTCAGAGGAATTCCCGTAATTTTCCGTACTTATAAAAAAAAATACAGTGTTATTTGCTCATTGAACAAGGCAAGGGTTAAAACTTTTAATTCTAACATTTCAATGCTCACAGCTTGTAGTGGTTGGCTACTACAGGACAACAGGGGAATTCTTTCTGGTCTCAGCTAACAGCAGCACCATCCTTTTATATAATACGAGGTTGGGGCAAGCGGGAGGGAAGGAAAATGCTCTTTTTCTTCAAGCTGTGAGCACTTCCTTTCACAATGAAACAATCTCAATCAGAGAAGGGCCATTTGCTGATTTCACCATTAACTACCACATACTCCAAAAAAGAATTATCTCTGAGGCTATGGAGGAGAGGAAAAAAAGGAAGAGAAGAGAAGAGAAGAGAAAAGAGAAGAGAAGAGAAGAGAAGAGAAGAGAAGAGAAGAGAAGAGAAGAGAAGAGAAGAGAAGAGAAGAGAAGAGAAGAGAAGAGAAGAAGAGCTTTGCACATCTCCTTGTCTTTGAGAGCACTTTTGTCCCTCAGCCTCCGTGATGCAGCCTCTGACAGGGGCTCCCCAGATGCAGGGAGGGCTGCTGTAACCCATTCCTCGGTGAAACGAGGGCACTGGAACCAGGTGGTGTGGAAGAACTGAGCGACACAGAGAAAGCCAGCAGAGGCACAAGGCCAAAGCCTGTACATGACCCCTGCCTGGAACATCCCTCGGGAACTTGTCACTTAGGGGAGATTAAGCCCTGCCCATTTTTATTTCTGTTTTAAAAGGAGAGGGCGGGGGGAGGACCTCCATGCTCTTTCCAGAAGAAATAGCCAGTGAGAACAGCTTCCTGTTTTGCTAGCAGAAGAAGCGTAGTCAGGCAAAGAAGTAAAGCCATTTTGGCACTTAAAAAAACTACAGTTGTTCTGAGCCTTCCTTTCAGAGACAAGTTGCACAAATGTGTGTGTTGAGGATGCATGAATTTCTCTCCACTCATGGTGCAACGAGCACGTTTTACAGCAGGCAGAGAACGCACGGGGCACACATGCAAGGTGATCCCAACCTCAGAAATCAAGCTTAACTAGTTTAATCTCAGGGATTAATTGCTGCTTCTATTCTTGCTGGAGGTAGATTCCCCTAATTTGACTAAATATATTTTCATACTTTGTAAACTATTAAAGACAGAAATACTACTAAGATGCTTGAGCATTCTGCTAATTTTAAGAGAAGGCAGAGACTGCAAAGTCTGTAGAAACTATTTTGATTTCCAGTAACAGTCACACAACTTGGAGGCTGAAGGGTCTTGCACAATCATCCTGCATCAAAGCAGCTGGAAAGTGCTCATACTTGGCCAGAGAGCCAAAGCCCATCTGAGTTCCTGCTGGGTGGAAACGGGTAAGGTTAATCATGTTAAATCTTCAGTCCTCAATGCACCAACCAGGCCAGGATCAGCAGCCCAATAAGGCAACTCCAGTCACTGTGGTAAGCAATGCACGGGAAGGAGCCCCTGGTACAAAACCCAGGGGAGGACTGGGGATAGTTCCTGACCCCACGTACTCCCTACTGCAGATAAGGAATAAACCCCAGTTCCAACTCGCATCTGATTCTGGACCCTGCAGGACTGGGATGGTCCTGCCAGGCTGTGAGGAGCACACCCTGCAGAGAGGCAAGGATGACAAAGTCAGGCCACTTGTGACTCGCGTCAGGCTGGAGGTAGTGGCCCCAAGTTGCAGGGCTAACACATTCCCTCACTGCGCTATCATCACCCTTTTGTTTTGCTTTCAAATAACTTATCACACAAAGCAATGACAGAAAGGGTTAAGGCATCAAAAACAGTAAAAATCAAAATGATTTATATGTGAAACACTTCTGAACATGCCCTCTAAGTACAGTAGATTTTCCCCTCGGAACCACACCCTGTAAGTGCTGTATTTTGAGAGCTGAACAATTAACATAAGGCATATGAGTCAGGCTTTGAAAGACTCTGTGGGAACCAGAGAGCCTTTTGCTATTAGTAGTGATGTAAACTCCCTAAGGCTGGAATAAGTCCACAATAGAAGGCAGAGAGAGTCATAAATAACAACACTGGGCACTCCATACACTACTAAGAAACACAGCCATTATTGGTGATACTTCCTTTATTTTCTTTATTAGACTTAATAATTTTAGTTAATTAAAAAAAAAAATAAAACACACTGTCTGTTTTGGGAATACTATTTATTTCCTATGGGAACTTCAGGACTTGTTAAAGAAAGAAAAAAAGCTAATCTGCTCTCATCCTGTCTAGTAATCCCAGATTCCTTTTAGGCCATGAAATAATTAAAGAAAAATATTCCAGGCATAAAAGGGAGGACAGCAGAAGCAGACATCATATAAACAATGACACCATGACAGGGAAAAACGTCAAAGCACCGCCAGACTTGCGACTCGACTCTGAAAGAGCTGCAGGGAGTGGGATTGCTGCTAACAAATTAAAACCACATTTCTTGGCAAATTGTTAAAGACAGACATATTTACATTTGTATAGAGACTGGGTGGGCACAAAAGATTAAAATGCTTCTCTAGCCCTTGAACTGCCAAGTTCTATTAGAAATATGTGCTCTTAAAATCCCAGGATAAGCTCAGTCCTTTTTGTCACTAAAACTGCAGAGAAGGGCCCGCAGAAGTGAAGCTTACGAAGTCTCCTACCTGCTCATGACACTGGCCACCCCAAACCTGATTTTAAGATCCTTAATACTTATCCAAAGAGATGTCTGCGGGAAGAAAAACCTCAAACAAAACCTAAGAGAAACATCAAGCACACTGTTAGGCACAGAATACACCTCCTGTAAGGTTTATCAAATTGAAGATTGTTTTTTTTTTCTATCTTACTCCACTTAGTACTCACTCAAGGTGAAAAAGAAACCCTCAAAACTGTAAGAGCGGCAGTCACTGCCATCTCCATCTCTCTCCAGGACAGTTGAATTCAGCAGTAATTATTAGCATTAAATATCTGTTAAAGAACTACCCATGGATGGGCACTTGTGAGGAGCCCTTACAACTCATTACCCTGAAGTGGACTGAAAGCTCTGGCCTTTCCAGCATGACAATATACTCATACAAACACCCTTTTCTTTTTTTACTTCCAATCCAATACTGGGTTGAAAGAAAATTTTCCAAGTGAACACTGTTGCCCCCCCCCTTTCCTGCCTCTCTAGTGTCATGCTTTCTAGTTGTCTCTTACTATTCTCAGCGCCACAAGCTTGTGTACCAATAAATAAAGTAAGACTAAGAGATAATTAAATTTCATGTCTGGTTCCCAACCCCATAATAAAAAACACACTGTTTTAAAAATGCATTTATCAATGTGGCTCATCAAAAATACTTAGTAGAATACATTAACAGGTTCAAGAAATCAATTTTTATATCACGATGGCAAATGGGAGGGGACTATAACGATAATAATATAGGCAAAGCTATGAAACCAAGTATTATTCCAAGCACATACAATAAAACTAAAATTAGTGAAATAAATAAGACAGAAATACTTATTAAGGGGAACTTTATGTAAGCTTGCAATTGCATGATTTCTCTTAGTGTCATTCTAAGCTGTATCATGAGCTCAACCACCAAAGATAACCTTTAGGTTTCAGAGGTGTCCTAACAGATGACTGACAGATCAGAGAGGTCAGACAGGACTCCTTCCAATCTGATAAACAAAAAGGGCTCCTTAAAGCAAGTGAGGAGGCTTGTGAGGGAAGGATGAATCAGATATTACATTCTAACTGATAAAAAAGTGACAGAGACAGGACTTTGGGTCTCGTCTCCTGCCCTCTCCCAACCCACATGAAGGAAAAGCTTCCCACAGTTTCAAGATGCAAATTTTTTTTGCATTTCCAATGTAGTGATGCATCAGTCCTGGCAGTTCTACTTATGAACTCCAACCACATCATAAAACACTTGCAGAAGTTTTCCAAGTACAGAAATGGATATTATTCTCAACCTGAAATACCGTTCCTTGATTGGATTTGTGGGACATTGCTCTACATTTTAAAGTTGACTGTCCTGCTCTAAAAGTCAGTAAATTCCAGTAAAAATCATTCCACGTTACACTGGACTACTGGTGTTGCCTTTGAAATAGGATTTTTTAAGGAATGCTGGTGGCTTCCAAAAATACTCCAATTTCAATCTTGAAAAGAATGTAACAACCACAGCAAACTGTATCTGTCCAGGAGGAGCAGAACTGTTCAACCTTCCCATGACCTGGCACAGAAAGCAGAACCAAACTCCTGGATTAGTACAGTCTTCACCATCTACCACCAAAGTTCCTGTGAATTTGACACCATGGATCTTCAGTTTTGCTCATCGGGAGCCCCTATGGTCTGTACTATTTAGTCCAAACATTGGCTCAATCTATTACAAGCCCCGGTGATACACATTCCACTTTCTTAAAGCACAAGGTGTGAACTCAAGTTTCTCACTCAATACATAAGTCCTGGCAATTACAAACATTCCAAAGGTCCCCCAGGCATCACCAGATTAGCTTAAAGCATATGACTTCTATGAGGAAAATGCCTTCATCCTTTTGAAGTATTTGGTTCAGATTTTAATGGCATTTCACTTACAGGAGGAATCCCAGACTGTTCTGAGTGTAAGAAATTCAGAGCTCTCTAGATTTGCATTTGAACACCCACCAAAGAAGAAAAAATAGGAGAATTCTTGCTGTACATGGCAGAGAACAAATGAAATGTGATTCTTCCTAAAACTTAGAGCTGCAGGGGAGCCCTTTTATAAATTCAGACCTGTGTGTAACACAGAGAGCAGATACCCCATCACACTTTCTAAAGGCACAGAAGTGCTCCTGAAACCACCGATTTATTTACATACGAAGCAACACGTGACACAGGCTGTGTGCATTTGCTTGAAGGCAAGAACTGCTAAAATTAATGTTAAGTAATTGAGCTATTAATCATTCTGATTTTAAATACTGATGCTACCAGACTCAGATTCTATCTTCAGAGAAAGTGTCCACTGATAAGAAATGGAGCAGACAACAGCTTTTCAATCAAAATAACTTCTCTCAATGACACTGAAGAAAAATCTACAGCATATTAACAGTGAATTTTTACCTTTTTAAAGGAAACCGTGAATCCTCAGCCAGCCATTTCCATCAACTTTTTGGTTCCTGACTCCAGTAATTATGAAAGAGGACATGCAAGCAAGACACACATTTCATACTTGAGAGAGATTTTCATGAAGTAATAGAATAGCAGTTTTATGTTGTGCTCGACCCCTTTCTCCAGCTTACAAATCAAGAGAGAATATCTGAGACAAGCCCTCCTGTACTACAGCTTTTCACAGCCTGGCACGAGGACCCTCTATGTGCCTGCCAAACCTCACTGGCTATCGGGGTCAGCCAGGGCAGATGTCCCTCAGCATCACCCACCAGCAACACTGAAGCAAACTTTACATTTGCCCTTCCAGACATGGCAGGGGTTATGTGACGTGAGAGAATACTTCTTAGAGTACACCATGTATACAGTGTGATTCAGATGCCCAACACTTTAATACTTACAGGAAAAAAATACATTGATTTTATGCTCTTTTGGTTTTTTTCATGCAATTACAATATGCAGTAACACCTGGAGGAGATCTCGTAAAGAATAACTAATACTCTTGATCTCATTTGTTATACAAAAGCAGAATATGTAAAACAAGAACTGCACAGCTCAGGAAATAATTGCTGTTCAACAATTTAATGTTTTAGCTTGGTTTCCAAAACCAACACCCAAAACCCCCCAAGACTTCTGAGCTCACACGGGGGATCTGTCCCTCCAAATAATTTCAAATCATTACAAATTGTTCAAAAATCCTGCTGTGAACTTTATCATCATATTTTTCACTTTCCTGTTCAGTCAAGTTACGAACTTCCTAGTAGTTCTAAGAGATTTCTGCTGAAGACTGAGGAACAGATTGCTCTTTAAAAAACAATTTTTAAAAATCTTGTCAAATATTCCCAACAGGAATATCAAGAATTTTTATCAAAACCTTAAGTAAGCTAAACCTTTTCAAATCCTAGAGCCATCAAAATTTCACCAATGCACCACAGCTAAATAAAATCTTTAGCTCCCTGCAAGCTTTATCATGATCCCTGCCAGCCTTCCCCCTGCCCCTCTGCCAGGGGTGCCTGTCCTCTCTAAGCCTGCAGAGAGGAAAGAGCAGAGAATTAGCTCAAATCCACGTGAACCACCAGCATTAGCTGTGACAGCAACAGTGCGAGGGGAGAGGAAAATGAGGGAGGTGAAAGGATGCTGACAGATGATAATATCTTAAATAACCATACGGCTTTGACAAATGGGATCTTGTGAATGCTGCTAAGCAGTTAGATTTAAATCAACTGGAGAACTCATAGAAGAGGCAAGTACCAAAATGAGTAAAAGGTTACTTAATTTGTCCCTACTTTTTCAAGATGGCTTCATATGGAAATCATTTTACAACTTTAATCACATGTACTGCAGCTACAGGACCATCTGTATTTCTGCTCTGCTTCACCTAATTTTGTATAATGAGGGAGACTTTTATTGAGGATGTATTCCATTGTTGGCTTTACGGTAATAAATATTGCTTTTTATTCCATTCCATACATACTCTAATATTCTGTGTGCTTTTCAGATAAATAATGCTACAGAACAGAGGTTTTCCAATCAATTCCTTGCAGCAATATCTTGGCATTTTTCCAGCAATCACACAGTTAATTCACTCAGCAGTTTGCATGAGCACAGGAATTGCTCTTTTCAGTAAAAACACTGCGCATTTATCAACAGATGATTTTCATTTACAGCCCTTGTGCCTCTCTGCCCAGCTCCGGGAGGTTTCCTTGAAATTCTCCAAAGCCTTCTCTGGTCCTGACTAATTGAAATAATTGTGTCAGTTTTCATTTCATCATTTGCCCACTTCTCTGGACAGTTAACGCAGCAGACAGCCGTGACACTTTCGCCACGCACGAAATAAATCAGTTTGTAAGCTATAAGAAGAAACTGCGACAAGTTCAGACAAATCTCACTGAGGCAATTCTCAGCATCACGGCTCTCAGGTCTCCTCCCTCCCCTTTTGCAGGAGGTTCTGCCCCACTCAGAGCTGGCAGAAGGGAGCACACACACACGCCCCAGCTGCTCCCATGCGCAATTCAGGGCACGAGCAGAGAATCCAGGGAAGCTCGGTGTGCACGAACCCCGCGAGGCTGTGATCCGCGAAAAGATGAGATGCAGGCACACAGCCCTTCTGGCAAACGCTGCTGCAGGAGTGGGAATCTCCAAGGAGAAGAGGCAGACAGCCGGGACAAAAGGGAATATTGTAAAGCTGCTGTAGCTTTCTTTTCATGACCCGGTTAAAGTCTTCAGGATCGTTACTCTGAGATGAAGTTTCTCAGAGACAGCAGCCTAATGATTCAAGCTAATTTACAGCTACACCAACAAGGAAAGGGAAGTCTCACCCTTACCCAACACGTGGTCCTGCCAAGGATCAACACCGAAGGGATCTGGCTGAAAGTGAAGCACGCAAACAACAACAAAAAACCAACACAAAAACACCCCTTGTTCTCAGAGGGATCACTGACAAACATTAAAGACAAGAATGTCCAGGGAAGCGAGGGCAGGAGGGGCAAAGAACATGAAGGATGAGTAGAAAAAAGTGACAGAAGTGTCAAAAGTGAACACTCACCCAAGCAATTCTTTGCCTGTTCTACTAGTGTGGTATTTGGATAAAGGTCATTAGTCTGCAGTTTCCTCTCTCTACCTTTTTGAAAGAAGTAGTGAACCCTATTCATATTTACCAACTACAGCTTAATGTTCTTCTCCTGTTTCCTATAATGACTGAAAAGAAATGAACACATAATCTAAAATCCCAGAAAACTAGGTTTTATAAAAATTAAAAAAGGACATTAAAAAAGTGACAGGAACATAAAAGTGACATAAAGAAAAGACAGGAACAAGACAAATATTACAAGAAATGTAACATTAACATGCTGTGGATGTTACTTTCAAACCCAGGTAACCTTCAGCTGCTACCTAAAGATTGCTTCAGTTCCATTCATCCAAATCCTGGCTCCTGCAACATTTTTTTGCATCACAATTGGCAAGTGTGTGGGTACAGGATGAGTTGGTTCAGGGAACTGACACGATGGAAAACTAATCCTCCAATGAAAAACAGAGAAACGTCACAAATAAATAATTTTCTGCTGGATCACGTCAATGAACTGATTCATTCTCAACTGAAGAATCACTTGGGCCATTGTAACCAGAAAGGAAAGGAATATGGGGCTGCATGTGGAGGGGACGTGGAGTGACCTTTTCAGTAGCAGCCCACCAGCACCGCAGTTTCACTGTAACATTTTATACACATATATAGATATACACACACGCCAAGATTTGTACTTACCGCGTGAATTGTGCAATTCTATTTCACAGCATTTCCTTCTTCCCCTACCCAATCTGATAGCGCTTAACAATAAGTCTTTAAAGAGTGTAAGATAACTAAATTCCACATAAAGTCCTGTACTAATCTTTACAAATTGCTGCTATCTGAAGTTTTCATTCTGCATTCCAATAGACACACTATTCCAGCAGCATACACTCCAGTGGCACAGATCCATTAATTACAGCTAAGTTTCATGTTTGCATGAAAGAACCAGAAGCCTCTTCCCTGCATAATAAAACCCAAGCAAATCCTGTCACTAAGGCGCTGAAGAGTTTTAAGAATAAGAATTCTTTAATGCTCCTGAAGAGGATTTCAATGACACAATTTATAAATCAGACATGTATGAAGAAGACCAAATCATTTATTTCCCTACTGGGGATTTAAAAAGTACTGACTGGGCACATCTTTAGCACTTTTTTTCTCTGTGTGTACCTGTAGGGGTTTTTTTTGGTTGGTTTGTTTGGTTTTAAAGAGCAATGTTCTGCTGGAAAAGAATCCTTATTTTTGTATAACATTCTCTGTAACTTAACAAGGCACAGTGGAAACCCTGAGACCTTTTTAATCGAGACAGGATCTCCTACTCCCCACTTTATTTTCTCATTTTATTCAAACAGTAATTTCAAATTTCCACTTTAATATCATCTTTAGCTTAACTTCCTTCATGCTTTCCCTAGAAGTGCTTCCTCTCATAGATTCTGGTATAAAGCCAACGTGGTTATCAATGAATACTCCATTGTTTGTGCATTTTCAAATGCTAATTCCACCCATTTC
This sequence comes from Donacobius atricapilla, assembly GCA_013397315.1. Classification (NCBI taxonomy): domain Eukaryota; kingdom Metazoa; phylum Chordata; class Aves; order Passeriformes; family Mimidae; genus Donacobius; species Donacobius atricapilla. The sequence continues at coordinate 664,435 of WBMY01000536.1, forward strand.
CATTTCCACTATTTCTCCAGATAACCCATTTCCAATTTTCCATTTTAGCTCTCTACATAATAATAATCGAGAAAATGTAGTCACTTACAAAGATGACTAATCTCTCCAGAGCTCTTATATATTTCCTTGGGTTTCCCCTTTCGCCATGTTCCCAAAACTGTCTTCTTTTTCAAGATAAAACCATTCAAGATTACAAACACAATTTGGTAAAACAGGAAACAATGGTTTTATGTTTAAACTTAGCATTAATCACTCAGCCTATTCTTCCATCTTTTCCTTAAGACTTCCAATTTGCTTATGTAATTTCAATAACTTGCTATATTGTTTCTTTACTAGAGATTTCCCTTCTTCCAAAATGCTTATCACTGTCTGCAGCCTGAGTTTCAAACATAACCACAGACACACCCGTTTATAAATACATCCTAGAAAATTACATATCGATAGATTTTCTTCCATTTTATTTCATCTCTGCTCCTCAGAGGTGCTCTTAAATATTTTGCTTGTTTGTGCTTAAAGCTAATTTGACAGAGACTGTCTAATCAACCCTAACCTTAGTCTTATATAAGGCATCACAGAAGGATTAAAATTGGTTCTCCCAGCAATTGATGCTGAGGTTTGTGCTTGTGAGTATCTCAAAAGCATTCTAATTATAAACTTTCCTAAGGTGCAGGACATAAAAATTTCATTTCACAGCTGGCTACATCCCTTGAAACTTGTTATTTCAACACAGCCTATTTCAGACATACACAGAACAGCCTAAAAAGCAGTGAAAAGGCAAAGAAGAAAGGGCTGAAGACAGGTGAAGGAAGAGAGTTGTGGTCAGTGAAAGAAATGTGCACCAGGCTGACATAAAACTGGTTCCAAGTAATGGGAAAGGGGAACACTGAGCCCAATTTGTCTTGACAGAGCTCAGGAATGAAAGCTTGACCCAGACCATAAACCAGCATAAAAACAGTTTAAAAAATACATAATCACTCTTGACTGAGTCAATCACAGCCACAGCAACACAGGAAAGTGACAAAGTCTCCATTAATGTATAGTTAACTGCTTTTGTAAAACACAAACAGGCCCTCAAATCCAAGGGTGTGAGCTGATTAAAGGTTTAAAAGAACTTGCATCCAACACTGTGACATTATTCAAACCCCAACAACATACAGAAGAAAACAAAACACAGCCTCATTTTCAGCCCATGACAGAGTCTGCAGAGTGTATCAACAGAAAGGTCTTCTGGGTGGTCTTTTGTAGGGCAGAGTTTAGAATTCCAGCCTACTCACGACTCAACTGCAGGGAGAAAAGCAGACACACACAAAGTGCAGATTCTTTGCCTCTCTTCTGGAGTGCCAAAAACTTGAACAACTCTCAAAGCAATCCAAAACTCCTCCAGTTTGGCAAAGTTCTCAACTGGAGTATATGACAAATCCGGTCCTAACATGCTGTAGGAAACCCGGGACAACAAAACAGTCTGGAGTGGATCCTTTAAGTGAGAGTGGTAAGAATTAAAAGGATGCTCCAAAACATTTGCTGAGGGTCTGTTCCCATCTTGCCAAGTCTTCAAATCAGGGAAGATGCTTAGGGATAACTTTCTCTTCCTCTCTGCTACTAACTACACTGACCATCCCAGCCAGGTGTGTGTACCCCCACTGCTTCTGTAAGCAAAGCAAGCTCCCAAGACTTTAGTATTGATTAGGTTATCAGATTACTAAGATATATTTTCTTTTTAAATAGAAAAGTGTTTAAACTTGCCTTTTAAACAACAAGGAGTTTCCACAGATCAAGATCCGATTTTGAAATAGTAAAGATAAAGTCCCTAACGTCGAATTTTTAAATTTGCCTTTTCCTTCCCACACAAAATCACAAGAAAACCTAAAGAAAACTTCTCAGCTCTTATGTTATGGAAAGATTAAAAATACCAAATGAGGGAACTGGATATCTCACAAGAGTTACTTAAGCAAGAAAAAAACCCATAATTATTTCTCAGTCAAAATGCAGAGATAGAATTTTCTACCTCAAGCATTAAGAAGCTTTCAAGACAATACTGAAAAAGTAATAATTTTCAAAAGAGCAAAATATTTCTAGAGTAGGGAGATCATTTTTTTCTGAGAGTGCAAAAAACATTCGCTTGATTCTTTGACACTTAAGGGTATGTACCAAGCTAGGAATCAAAAGAAGAAAATCTGCATTTAGCATTATAAATATGAACACCCTGCCTGGTATATATAAAAAATAAAAACAACCACAGGAGTTGAATGAGTCAAAGAAAACACCTTTTTTCAAGGGTCAAATACACTTTAATACATGCAAGATCAACTCCTAAAACCCACCCAGACCTCAGGGTGTAATTGTGACCCTCAGTGTGAGCCACAGAGCAGCACCTGGGCCCATGTGAGCACTCCTGAGACAATCAGCACTTAACTGCAGGATAAAATTCAGAAGCCTTTGACCCTGATGAAGCCTTCAGGATGAAATATTTAAGGAGAATTGCTTATGGTATTTAACCACACACCAGTGCCTTTTCCTCCATAAATGTTTGGGGAATTTTTTTTTCCCACCAGGGCCAGCACTGATCCGCTTGAGTTGCTGTGCAGAACAAGTGCTAAGAAAACATACAAGAAACCCGTGGACATTACAAACAGCTACCTTTTGGAGAGTAAAATGTCACAAGGGCAAAATATAAAGGAAAAAAAAGATCCTTAAACCGAGGTGCTAAAATCATACCTGGCTTTCTAAACATATGGTCTTTTTCTCCAAGATTTATAAGGCTCAGAAAATGCTGAGCTTTCAAAATTCCCATTTTTGCTTGCCTTAGGCTCATTTCACGATGTCCTTTTGATTGCTTTGGCCCAACTGTTCACGTGACTTTCTGGTGCCAAGATGATAGTAACAAATACTTGAATANTAAAACCACTCCAAAATTTATAGAACAGTTTTGTACCTACCAATCCACCACTGTCACCTGTCCAAGCACTTGGATCGAAGTCAAGTTTACTGACACAAACGATAAATTTCTCTGGAAACACACGGAGATCTAAACAAAAAGAATTGAAAAGAGCATTACAAAAATCATAACCACTTTCAAAACCACTCACAGCGACAACATACATGTTATTTTAGTACACAAATTTGCTTATTTTTTTAATTGCACCCTAACTCCTTTCACGCACTCTTCTAGCTTCTCACCTACTCTCTTCAACATGCCACTCCTCCTTTTGTTTTGTTTTTATAAAGCATTCCAAAAAATCAATAAGTAGAATAAATTGAGTTCCCAAGAGGACAGCCAAGGCTGCAAATTAGTCCACCTGCACCCCTGGACAGGAAGACCAGACTGAACCAACAGACAAACCACTTAACAAGGATTTCTTTTGTGCTATTTTGGTGATGAGTCTTTTCATCACAAAAGCTGTAAATTGGGTTTGTAGCCTAGAAAAACATTCAGTCAGAGCTTGGCATCAAACCTCACTGTAAGGCCAGGGCAGAGTGTTTCACACTCCAACTACAGAGATTTTTGAAGTCATTAAACAAATTGGTTAACTACTACTGAATTACACATTTTACTCAAGATCACATGGTTTGCTATGAACACAACAAAGTTCCTATTTACAAAGGATTAAAAATTGAAGGGTTCACAGATTAGAACAGATGAGACAGAGCTTTATTCAGTTACCTGGCAATGCTAAGGGAAGAGCACAGCTGGATATTTTCTTGTTTACATATGAAATTATTTCCAGATCAGTATCTTCATATTTTCAGCTCAGATTTTTGTTTTTGTTGCTGGCTTTTGTTTTGTTTTTATAAAGAGAGAATTAATAATTTTTAAAGTTTGTTATATTGCAGAGCAAAGCCATAACACTGTTTTTGTGGGACAAGGAGGAGACAAGGCTGGCAGAAAAAAACCCGTGAGGTTGATCTCACAGATGTTTTTTTGTAGAACTGAAGAGTAGGGCAAGTCGCTTCCAGTAACATGTTTTTATTGTTCAATTTTATAACAATCTCATCTGCTGGCTAGCAAAATGCAGGTTTCTTTAGGTATTCATTGATGCTTTAGAACAGTTCAAATTTAATAGACACCAAACAATGTTGAGATTCCAATGCAGACACTCTGAAATTCTATTCTAATAAGACAAGTTTAATGAAATATGAAACACTGATCTCTTCAGCCAATATGGACTTAGAAAACAACCAGCTGGCGTTTGAAGACTGATTTAAACATTGATGAATATCATGAATCCCTATAAAAACAATAAATGATTTTCAATTACCCATTCAATTATTCAGTATTTGTAAGGATTTTGCTTTTTTTTTATTTAATGCCAAGAGGTGAGCACAGAGGGCAGCGATCATTACCGCTCCTTTGGGTTGCTGTTGGCAGGAAAGGATGGATCTCCCTTCCTTCCAGAGCATCCTGGCTTGGGAAAACATGAAGAAAAGACCTGATCCAATGACATCACCTACGTCAAGATTTTATAGCTGTGAAGTGAACGAAAGCCTTTCCTGCATACACTTGTACTGAATGTTGATGTCACAAGACACTGAGCAATAATGAAGTGATTCATGCTGCAACCTCTGCTTGATTCACCCTGCAGAGACTCAGGAAAATGCTGAGTCTTATCATACTTACAGAATTTGGTGAGGCTTAGCTGATTACCCTGGGGCAAGGCAAACACAAATTTAAAATTAAGTTTTAAAAAAAACAACATATCTTATCTCAAGAAACACTTCCCTTTTTTGTTTGTTTTCAGGAAATCATCTTTGTAAAAAACCCATGCTCTGAAAGAAAATTTAAGTAGACCAAAATCTGACAAAGTCTTAGTTAACATAACTTTCTTCCTCGTCTAAGTAACTCTGTAAGAAACTGATTTCTTACCACGATAACGTTTCCCTAGAGCACAACGGAGATTAACCCATCTCTTCATAAAGTAGGCAGTAATGTGCAAACTGTTGGCTGCAACATAAAACAAAGGGATAATATTAAGCGTAAGGGTATCTTGGGCATTGTGGTCTCAAAGCGTTGCACATATGCTAAGTCTGGATTGAGAGAAAGCAGCAATGGCTCAACAATACAAAAGAAAAAGTAACTTTAATGGAATATTTTTCAAAAGAAACTGCTGAATTCTCATACTGAAGTCTCGAGAAATTAGTGCCTGAAACAGGGCAAAAATCTACACAAATTAATAACCACCAAGTTCTGGAATCCAACCACAGAAATTAAATTAATTAATTGATCAGAGGTGTCATTTGCTTAATAGCGTGGTGTCATGTTTTCATACACATTCTACAAGAACTCTACAGATACTCATTTACTTAACTGCCTTCTACAGGAAGGTGACCTGGTAGGAAAAAAAAAAAAGAAAAAGATAACTACAAAGAAACTCAAACATGAAAGGGCTTAATTCTACAGTTCCATTGAATGAGGTGAGAAATGCCTACATTCGAACTCCTCGGTATGTATGGCAGCCCAAGCTGGCCTGACTGACTCAGCAGGTACCTGAGGCTTTTTCAGTTTCTATTCCCAAGAACGACAGAAATCCTTGTGCATCAGCAGTGCAGGAAACGGGCAGAAGAGATTATATTATGGCTGAGAGAATAATTATTAGACCAAGGAAATCAGCTTTTACTTTTGTTCTACTAAAATTCCCAAATGACCCTGGTAAATCAGTTAGCACTTCATTCATGAAGGTATGCCACGCTCAGTGGCAATCCAAAACTCCTCCAGTTTGGCAAAGTTCTCAACTGGAGCATATGGCAAATCTGGTCCTAACATGCTGTAGGAAACCCGGGACAACAAAACAGTCTGGAGTGGATCCTTTAAGTGAGAGTGGTAAGAATTAAAAAGATGCTCCAAAACATTTGCTGAGGGTCTGTTCCCATCTTGCCAAGTCTTCAAATCAGGGAAGATGCTTAGGGATAACTTTCTCTTACTCCCTCCTACTAACACTCCCACTGAAAGTGCAAAAATCTGACGTCTGTGACTCATCCTCCCCAGTGTCCCTGAGCACCTCACAGAAACCCAAGCGTGCCAGAGGGTTGGTGATATTTCTTCTAACTTGGATGGGGTTTGCAAGACTTAAATGATTGATGCTTTGAAGACAGTCAGCTACCCTAGGTGCAATTAGCACAAATAAGTTAGAATACTAAGTGATACTGCTGTTTTTGTAATCTAACCATTTAAAAAGAAGGAAAGCTTGCTTGCTCCAGTCTCAATCCCTACTGAGCAAGTGCCAAGGCTTGCCTTATTTCTAGGTATAAATGCATATCCTCCTGAAGGGTCCCCCACTCTCCAGTTTCTACAAGATCTCCTGGAGCTCACCATCAAGTGCTGTTGAGCCTCAGCTCTCATTAAGGATTACAGCTATCCATCACAATCAATCCCTTTGAAATTTATCAGCCATCTTTTTTCCTTCCCCTCAGGAAGACACCCAAAATTTGACTTCCTTTTAGAGATCGAGTCAAGATGTGACAAGTTGAACCATCCCTTAAAAATGATGAGCACTAGAGAAAAATTTGGATGCAATCCACCAGCTTTATTAACTGTTTACTTAAAAGAACAATTAAGGAAAATTGCTTTTAGCTATTTCCAGTTTGGCATCAACTATTCTTTATCACTGCTAGTAGGCTTAGTCAAATCAAAGAATTTGCCCTGTATATAAATAAGTTATTAGTGTGATAACAACATACTCCACTGTGACCTTGGAAGGCTGAGAAAGTAGCATTCCTAAAAGTACAACTTGGAAAACAAATTTTCAGACAGTAAATACTAGAAATTTTTCTTTCCACCTCCATTTGTCAGTGACATTCCACATGTTTCGGGGCTTTTTTTGAAAGGAATCTAAAATGAAAAAGTGTGAATCTTTGTTTATCACAGGAAAAGCAGGACACTTCGTTCTTTAAATTTTTCTATCGATCAGTGACCTCTGTATCTGTTTATTTTTCTTGCTGTCCTGGTATTCTCTGAGAGGTTAAGTGTTTAGTCGCATGTGACTGACTGAACAAAGTTTCAAATTCTCCTCTGAGGCCCTTGATTCAGCCAGCTACTGTTCTGTGGAAGAGAACACCTACCTCAGATCTGACAAAATAATTATGTAAGAGATCAAGACACCTCTACAAACTATTTTTGCAGCATCAGCTCAAGTCTGAAAGTCTTATAAAGCGTCATAGGGAATTGCACCTGGGCTAATAAGCTCAGCCCAGAGGGACTAACACTAAAAACTCATTTTAGTTTCCATGAATATTTACTACTTTGCTAAAAAGATCTGAACAGATATTTGCTGTTACTTGTTGCTAAGCCTGAGAAAATATTAAGATGTGCTACATTTAAGATACCTGCATTTTGAAAACATCACACAGCCACACTCCTTAAATGTTTTGAAACCCTCTTGTACATGACACATGATCTACTCTGTAGTCAGCTGGAGTTTGAAAAACTGTCCCAGTTTTAAAGCTGTCAAAGTTATTGCAGAACGATAAAATGGTGGTATCCTCTTTCAGCTTCCTTCTGGGGAAATATATTATCCAATTAACTATTCTATTGCATGAAAAAAGAAACCTAAAAATAAGACCCACAAGAAAACCTTCTTACCCAAGAACCCTATGCAACTCGCAGCTTTTTGAACTTTCTACACAGTTACTCAGCATGAGCTTAAATCTGTTCATGATCTCATGGAAGAACAGACCAACTGATATGTACCAAATGCTCCATCCTTATGAGCACAACACAGAAGTTTGAACCTCAAGCTACAGACAATTTTTCTTCCAGTAATGTAGAAAGTTCACACATCCTGGGCTCAGCAAACCTGGCTGATCCCATCCTCAATTTCCTCTTCACCATCCAACACAAAGTTCCCTTTGTGGTTTACCAGCACACAGGCAGAACAAAAATTGTGTTTAGTGATGTGAAGTTTTGTTTTTCTTGTTCCAAAATGGGCACTCTAAATCATCAGATCCAGGGTGCAAAAACAAACAAGAAAAATAAAACCAAACAAACAAATCAACCCCAAGGAAATAACTAGACCCTGAAACCCAAAAGGAGACTGTATAAAAGTGGTTCTAGAAAAGCCACAGTCCAGTTTCAGCTGAAATAGGCACCAGTGAGCGCTGCCTTTTAAGGGAACAGTAATTTACCCCGCTTGTTGTATTTCAGAGTCCCACGACACAGAGAGGAAGTACCAGACACCAACTCTCCTGTAAGACTATCCAGCAACACTTGTTTTGCAAAGGAGGCGCAGCCAGGCTGGCTCGAGCTTCCCGAGGGCTGCCAAGAGGCGGCTGCGGTGCGGAGCGCAGCAGTGGGAAGCCCTCTCCCACGGCTCTTAGGGACCATTCAGCTGGGAGCCTGGGAAAATGCCTCAGAGCTGCTGAGTTATCTGCAGCAGCCTGGCACGTGTTCACTCCCCAGCACCATCTGGCACCTGCCTGGCTCCCTACTTCGCTCCAGTTTTGGCCAAAGCCACAGCACAAGCCTAAGGCCAACTGCCCCCAAAACATTTCCATGCCTGACATCACACCTAGATGACATTTTACGATATTTTATATCATACCTATTTTCCCTCCCAGCCCAGACACTTCACATTTCTGAAAGGTTGTTGTGGATTAGGACTCACTCTACTTTTGGAAAGTAACAACAAAGTAAATCGTTGCAACACACATATTAAAAATATAAGAGGATAAATATCTAACGTTACAATGTGAAAGTAAATACACAGGCGTATGAGACTTTCTGAAACACTGAATTGTACATTTAAAAAAAAAAAATCTACACTTAGCTCATGCTTGATTAATTTTTCCACACAGAATAGGCTATACCAGTAATAATGTTTACAGTATATAGAGCTTTTCATCTTCAAAGTACTCTACAGACATATTATTACACTGCTTTTTAGCACTCATATTTCTCCACTTAAAATTATTCACCACAGAATCAAAAGTCCCGAAGGTTTGTAAACAAACCAAAAAAGGTAACATTTCATTCTAAACCTACTGTTAATTGTGCAGTCTTCCTTCCCAAAAATGGCCAACTCCATACCATGTGCTGTAGAGTAGGCTGCCACTTCTAATTTAGAAGAGATTCAAATAAAATATTGGCATTTAAGTTCAAAGCCAAGTCTAAGATAGGGACAGCAAATGCACAACATCCCATACAAAAAGCTGCTAGGATTTCCAAAGCCTTTTCTGGAATCCACTTGATTTTTTTTAAACAAGAAGCATCTTCAACCAGTTCAAAGTTTTATACAGCAAAGAATGGGCTTCAAAAAAACTGAAACATGCCAGGATGGCATCAATTCTTTCCATACAGTTCAAAGAAGATGAATACTATAAGCAAGTACACAGAAAAATGTGTACTGATAAACATAACATCAAGCCCATAAGCTTTTTAAAAAGAAGTTTAATATCCAAAGAAAAGCATTCAGGCCATTAAATTGATATATAAAATACACTTGAAGAATGGACAAAAAAACACTTGGGTGTAGTATTGAGTGAGTATTGCTGCAGGGTCTGACCTTGCCAACTCTTGTACCTGCAAATGAATTCAGGGATGGAATTTGTCTTTTTCCAGGGTGCCTTACAATAGCTTAGACCAACTACAGATAAAACCAGATTGTTCATTTTTTTTTTCACCTTACTCTTTCACTGGGTTTTAGCATTACTGCTGCACTTCTATCTGCTAAATCTTCTGAACACAGGCCAGTTGCCAACACAAATAGGTGAGAAATCCTTCCCACCAAGGACCTAGGGACAAGATTTAATTCTTATCTGGGTCCCAGACTGGAAGAAAGACATTAACCTTCCAAGAAGTGTGATCAGGAGAGGAAGGGATAGGCCTGGAAGAATCCTCCCTGCTATCAGGACCTGGATAGCCTAGACACATCTCACTGTCTAAACCATCCAGAGTATGAGCCACAGACTGCAAAACTGGACTGAGCCATTTTGTAAAGTCCTACAGTAGGGTTGTAGAGCTCTCCTCTAGCAGGAGAGGTGTGGAATTCACTCCAAATTTAGAACTATCCTGGCCAAACTGGATCCAGGATAAGGCATTTCTTAGGCTGGCTGTCAGTGCTGCTCTGGAGAAAAGAATGAAGAAAAGCACATCTGGTTGCAAGATGATTAATGCCTCTGATGGAGGTCCTGGGAACACACCAGCTCTGAAGGAAAAAGGCCATCTTCCCCTCATTAATACTTAAGGATGGAGAGGAAGGCTGATCCATTCCTGGAAAATCCATACCCATTCATAGCGTATGAGCAGCACCTGCCAAGGCATTCAAGGAGATGAATGCAGAGAATAGATTTGATGGTCAGAGCACCTTTACCACAGACAACTGTTTTCTAACAGGACACAAGATTTCATTTCACCCTTTTGTTGATCTCAGACTCAATAACCACATTATTAATTGCATGTGACGGGCATGAACTGCAAGCTATTTAGGAATGCTCCCTGTTTTGAACATCTAAACTGTATTCCAGAGAAAGCCACGTGCCCGGACTTCTTTAACCACTGGAATGAGCACAACAACCAAGAGAAAGGCTGAGAAAGGCATCTGTTGCTACCAGCTGAAAGGCAGAGAGAACTGGAAAACAAACCCTGTGGTAAACACTGTCTGACAAGTCAGCAGCCCAGGGAAGCTGAAGTATCTTGGAAGTGTCTGTACTGCCGTGGAGGTCAGATGAAGTGTCCGGTGTCACTTTTGCACATCAGGACGAGTACAGCCCACAAATCAGCCAGACACAGCTCTTCCCAAGTGGACCAACCACTCACATCCCTGAACTCCTCCCAGTGATAAAAGGAAGGCAGATTCTGGCTCAAATGAGACACAGACACTGTGATGGACCCAAGTTTGACTCACAGCACGCTAGGGAATGCATAATACAGCACATGCCTCTTTCACAAAATATGTCCTTTCAGCCCATCTCTGTGGTTTTTTCTCGAAGTAATCCATGAGCTGCAGGAAATGTTTTGATGCCATGAAGTACTTGAAATGGAGGATTTTGTATTTTAAGTCTGTGGAATCTCTGCAAAACAAAGTTTCTTCAAGCACAAAACTCAAACAAAATGTGGAAATGAGCCTCTTGGAATTTATCAGACATGACTGATTCCCCTTACTGTTCATTAGAACAGCAAAATCACTGGTGCCAATATTATGATGCTGAAAAATTTTAAAATAAAGTCAATCAAACCTTTCATGGGTCTCCAGGCTCTATTTTTCTTCCCCCTGGCAATAGGAAATAACTTTTGTAAAACTTTTACCCCCAAGAGGAAAGGGTTTTAACCCTAAAGCTCCCACAGCTGCCAAGACTTTCATCTTCCACCAATAACAAGGTCTCTAGGCAAGGGTCACTAAAAATGTCAGGAATATATTGTATCACAGGGCTACAACACCTCTGGGCTTGGAGAAAAAGCCCAACGCTGCCACTGGAGACACGATGGGTGAGAATGAGAGGGAAAGAGCAACCAGGAGCAGGTATATTCAGCATAACTTCTTTAAAGTGGCTTAAACATAAAAACAGCTCCTTCAAAGGTGATCTTGATACCTAGCAAAAAATATTCTTTTGTTTAATTTTCTTTTTTTGAGGATTCCTTTTAGGATATCCCAGTGGAGTTAAGAGGTAGATGTTGATGGTCATAACTTCTTGTCTACCCTAACATCTGGAGGACACTTCAAAAGAACATGAGTTCTAAGAGACATGTGTGGACTCGAACCTGCAGTTTCATGCTGTTGTTTGAATAAAGCAAGTTGTGCCAGAGGTTCACAGGTTTTTGTCTTTTCACACAACAGACTCTTGTTAGATTTGCAATAACTCAGAATAGAAGGAAATTCTGGGGCATAGCAAATAGGTGGAAAGTACCACAATAGGGCCTTCTGTATTTTCTCTTTTTAAATGCTGGCAAACAGACCCTAATTAAGTCAGCTGCTGAAAGGCTCTGTTTCCAAATCAGTCTCTATGTCCTCCGGCTCTCACAAGCTCTGGTGCAAAGAGGATACCACCAGAAGAGACCAAGAACAACCATGATTGTGATTACCTGCCCACTGCCACCAGCTCAGCTCTGGTTCTGGTGCAAAGAGCTGGAGACTGACTGCAAAATGGTTTGCATAAAACCACTCATTTTAGCTCACTCTAGATTATGGTGTTATAAATGACCACCTGAATGGCACAGCTTAGGCAGCCTCCACTTCTGACATCAGCTTAACAGATGCCAAGCGCAAAAAAAAAAAAATACACAGAACATCCTCTTCCTCAAAATTGAATAGCAAATTTAAGGTCTTTTATGCACAAGACCAAACTCTGCAATCCCATCTTTTGCCATGGCAAGAAAACAGCAGACAAAAGACAGGCATTGCCCATTTTCTATGACCCACATATCTGCACATAAAAAACCCCCACCGAATTAAATGTCTGAATTAAAGGAATAAGAGAAAGATGCTGAATAAACAATTACAAAACTGTCATCTTCTCTTTGAAGCAAGTTTTGGTATTTATACATAGATTTGTAACAGTGAATATGGAATGTGTGAATACACATTTCTCCCTGAATATGTGTAATTTGCTGTGCATTAGAACATCTCTGACCACTCTGAAGTTGATGTTCTCATCAAGTTCTAAGTCCACAACACAGTCAAGATTACACTTTCTTCCTCCCATTTTCAAGTAGAAGTCTTTATTATTTGCTACACTGCTAATTTTTTATTTCATTATCTCTTTTTTTTTTTACTAAATTAAGGCACAGGCCCTGCACAGCTTCGTTGGGTTCATTTTGTTTGTGGTCTGCCATGTGTCTTTGTAGTCCACAGAAATACTCTGTGTGTAATAACCACAACATACCTGGTACTCAGTGGTGAATCAAACCCCCAGAATCGCTCTCACTAAACTACTAACATAGAGAAAAGAGGCATAATTTTTTTTCAGGGATTGGCCCTCCATCTCTACCTGGACAGATTCCCATGAAGACTTATAAAAGTTTTCCAAATACGAATAAACCCACAAAAATGTTTGCAATTTTAAAAGCTGTAATTCCTACCTTGGTCATATGATAATGAAACTTAAGAACAAAGGAGAGTATTATTGTGTAATATGGTAGCATGGAAAGTTTAAAAGAAATTCCTATTCATATTTAACAGTGAAATTATACCCCCAATTACTTCCAGTTAAAATGAAAATAAAAAGAACTTCAATACATAGCTGCAATGATATTTTTTTCTTAACATAACATGATGATTTTTCTTTTGCTGGTGATTGTTTGCAGACTTTTACTGAGACTTTTAGGGAAAGCAAGGGTTAAAGATGTATAAAAGAGATTTTCTCACAGTTTAAAGAGAGCAAAACAACACATTTAGGAAGCCAGACAGCTAAAAGGTCAAAGCATTACACTTCCAGGTCAAACTTCTGGTTGCAATTAAGTAAATTCCTCTGAACATTTCTAGGGAAATCACATTTCTTTTAGGTTTTATTTCAAATCCCTATTCTTTCTTGATTACATTTTAACCAAAACAATATTGCTCTCTTTAGAAATATTTAATAAAGCAACCTTTTTTTAACAATAACCCAGTAGTTAATTTCAAAGTAAGAATCAATCTTTTTTTTTTTCTCTCATTTAATGTACAGTTGAACTAAAGGCAAAAGCAGCAATTTCTAGAATCAAAACATTTCAACCAAAACAGTGAGCACTCAAAAAAAACCCCAAACCTTTCTGCCACCTCTTCCAGCTGTGCCTAGTGCTAAAACAGGTCCCTGAGCTAAGAATCCATCCTCTGCACTCCTGATTCCAAGGGACTGGAGAAGCTGTAAAACCTACAGACAGCGCACATGAAGAGCACCTCCAAGAGGAAAAGATGTTGCAAATAAGAGTAAGGCAGTCAAGAAAGAAATAGTGCTTAGGGACAGATTTTCAAATGCGCTTCATGTGCCCTCCAAAAATGCTGAATTCCCACTTGGAACAAGCATGCCAAGGGCTCTTTCCAAAGGTATGTTCCCTGACCTAGATGAGAGTCACTTTGATATTCTCAGGTGAGTATCAAATCAGAAATTAAAGGTGGGGTTCATCTTGCCTAACTTGAAACACCTGTATCAAACTAGTACCCTAAATTTCATTTTTAACTGATAGAGATAAATTACCTATTAACTTCCAGCCAGCTTTGAGAAACTGACACACCATTCCACTTTGTAAAGACGCATGATGAATGGATGCTGATTTTTTGCCCAACCATAGAAAGAAAGCTCCAAAGATAAACTTTAAATTTGCATAAATATATGTGTCATTGCATAAACTGAAGTACTAAAAGCAGTATCACTCCACAGAAATATCTGGATGATAAAGGAAGACCTTTATAGCTCACACAGGTGTGTAAGAGACATAACACTTTTTTTTGCACACACACACATCAATAGAAGTAATTTTCATACAATTTTTTCTTTTCATAAAATGAAAAAAAATCATGAGAAGAAAATACAAGCAAAAAAAATAAGATGAAAGCAAGAGAAAGCGATACAACACATTAAGGCAGAGAGTATTTTAAGGCTAGAGGTCAAGACTGGTTTCAAAACCAAGACCAAATTCTTCCTGTTCACAAAAATACACTGAATTAAACCACTGTCCTGTTGTTTTTTTCAATCCAATGCTATCTATATAAAACACTTTATTAAGGACATCTTTAAAATAAGTACAACACTTCATTTCTTACCCAAGACCATAAATAATTTCATGGGGAGCTGCTGCCAGGGAAGAAGTTAAATGGGGAGAACACATTCAACCCAGCTGGTGCTGCAGCTGCAAATATCCCATGGAAGACAGGGATAGCCATGCTGAGGCCTCTGCCAGTATCAGTGTCACAACAGAAGATCCTTCCCAAGGCAGATGCTTCGATCCAGAGAGTGCAGAACTTCCTCACAGTCCCTGACACCCACTGGCTCTGACTGAGTGAGGTCTCACTTTCAGAGGAGCACAATGGAGAGACCAAAGGTCCCTAAAGCCGAACACTTTGGCTGTAAAATGCCTACAAGACACTAAATACAAGAGCCAAGTGCATGCAGTTACTTCTCTGATACTCTGCCAGGCTCCAAGCCCTCACAACTCAGACCTTTAGTGCACCACAGGAGATTCTGCCCCCTCCCTGCAATAATCTCCCATGTTGCTGTGGATGCAGCACAAGCCTTTATCATATCTCTTATCCTTTGGCAAAGAGTTCCACAGTTCTCCTAACTACCACAGCATTTCCAATCCCTTCATTTGAGACGGCCTTGTTCTCAAACTGGAAGAGAATGAGACAGAAAATGATTTCATAGATCTTGGTTGTATTCCCCATAATTTATATCCTTTCTAGGCTGAAGAGTCCAGGCACACTTAACTGTTCCCTGTATTGCATTTCCTCATCTTAGATAGTTATCTCTGTTGCCTTTCTTGGCATCTTTCCCAATTCTATTGTATTACAATCTTAGGTAAGGTAGGAAAAAAAAAATCACAAAAAAAAAGAAAACACCAAAAGACCGTGTAAGTACAAACATCTCTTTTCTTCTTGTCAAATACCCATTACCCTGAGAAAAGAACAAAACAACAAAAAAAAATGAGTTCTTCTACAACTCTTGATCTTCTATAAGAAAAATTATTTGGTGAAAAAAATAAGCCCTTATTCCCCATTATCTGGCTGTAAAAAATGGGGGGAAAGAAAGCAATCTAAAGCAAACGCAGGAAATATTAAGTACAAGATACTAATCAAAACATTTTTTCGTAAGTTATTGCATAAGTTACTGCATACTTCAGGGAGCTCTGTTGTCACAGACAGATGAATGTAAGTTTAAAGTTCACACAGATCTGCAGGACTTGGCCACGAATCATAAATGAGTCCATTGTAGAGAAGCTGCAATGTAATTCTTTTGAGAGACAGATATTACAATGTACAACTCCAAATATCAAAGTTCATTGGAAAGACTCCTCCTCAGACCCCTATGGTAGCTTATTCTCCCTCTAGTTGCACCCATCAAAGTGCTGTAGAGCTGCTATTTAAGCAAGGCAAATGAAAAGATTCTGGTTCAAACCAAATGAAACAGTTTCACAGCAGAGGAGTGTGAGTTAACAGCTGGAAGGGTGGGAATAAATCAGTTTTGCTGTTACAGGATTATAATGTGGCACATACCCTACAAGCATTTCCCACAATTCATGTCCTACAGCAATAGTGAACACTCCTAAAGCAAACTGGGGCAGTCTGAAAAGGGTGTTTCCCTTAAAAACATCATAATGTTCAAATTAAAATGCAAGGCCAAAAGAGTCTGGAATATTTACCATCATGATTTATGGTATATTTTTTGTGTGCTTGTAGGAGCCAAAAAATCGTTTCATAAGCAAGAGAAGTGTATTTTCTTATGAAATTGCATCTTACACATTTTTCTTTATACTAAATGAAACATGAACTTTGACTCCAGATCTTTGTAAAGCTGAACTACTCATAACTGCTCTTCTACCTCTTCCAGTTTCTCATTTTAGTAAGCTTGTCAGAAGTTAATGTCTGAGACTTCTACCTGTTCATAAAGTACAGTCACATTTGCAAAAAGCAACTGGGTGAAAAGAGGGACTCAGGAAACATGATCACAGTAAGCCCCATTTCATGAGAGAAGAAAGTTAAAAAAATATTAAAAAAATACACAGAATCCCAGGGAAAGCAGATAAAATCAAGCTGGGAGCTCACTGTGCCATGTGACAGCATTCTCTCTAATTATTTTCACTGTAGAAGAGACTGTACAATAAAAAGATCTGAAATCAGAGCAAAAATGTCCCACCCTCAAGCCAAGAAAAACAGCAAGGATGCTGGGGAAGGAATGAGAGTAGATCTGAAAATTACTTGTAGGAAAAACATAGTTAACTTTTTCCTCCCTCAAGAGGGGGAAGAAGGTTCAGTTTACAATATACTTTCTTCCTTCCCTCCATTTCTAACATTGACATTTCTATCAACCATATTTTTTTCACTTCTCCTTATTGTTTCCTCTGTGCCCATGTAAACCTTACCTTCTTCCTTCAGTTCTCCCTTTGCCATTTCTCCCATATTTAATGTCTACTCAGACCTCTGCAGTATCCTCTTAATTCTCACTGCTCTTGATCAAAACCAGACACTTTCTGTGGAACATGAAACTTCAAATAATGCAAGCACAAGCCATACCTGGCCGATGCCCTTCTTGCATGATTCTGGCCATGAAGATTGGATGTGGGCAAAATTCAACCTTTGTAAATCCAACCCATTTTAAATTTCTCTTCAAAAAATAAAATAAACCAAAGTCAAACACATTTGGACATTAATTAAACACAAGAAACAGAGTTTATACCAAAGCCTATGTCCAAAGACTAAATTAAAGCTTACTTTGGCAAATTGTTCATACTGGCCATTTGGGAAGGGTGTGGAAATTGTTCAGACAGAAGGAAGAATAGGAAGAACTTGCTTGTCTTGGCTACTTTCTCCCATTTTTCCATTCTTTCCTTCTTTCTTTCTTCTCCTATGTGTAACACCCACAGATTTCCTAATGAGCTGGTATGCGACCCACCACACACTACAGTGTGGGTGTAACTCAAATGAAAAAGAAACGTAAATTAACAAGTAACTTGCATGGATATTTACATTAAGTGCCAAAAAAAGGAAGGTAGTGTCAAATAATATTAATATTAAACATAATATAATGCTAACACTAAAAAGAAGCTGTGATAGGTGAAAATTTTCTCCTCAAAATAGTTATAGTAGTGAGGAAGTAGAAGTCTTAACAAGTCTTAAGGTAGCTTGGCTTCTAGTTCTGAAATAAAACCTAATACAACATGCCTTGACATTAAGGGTAGTCTAAAATCTTTATTAATACTGGTCTAATAATTTCTTTTCAAGAAATTTTTAATACATCCTGCAGTGTGTACAGCAAACCAGTTAAAATTGACTAGAAAAGACGCAACTCCAACCAGGGGTGGAATGCTGACCTGGGACACAGGAAACAGCAAGTAAGCAGTTACTAATGATGTGAAGGATCCCTCCATAGATACACACCTCCTTACAAGAGCAGGGGGGTTACGGCAGTGAAACTCCACACAGACTGGAATAACTTGGAGCAAAAGAAACCACAAAGAGCTTGAAGAACACAGAAACTCTTCGTAACCTCCAAATGCAACAAGAGCTGCAGCTGAAGCCTTTTCCCGGTACCAGGCTCGTGCATTCCTTTGTGTGGTACAAAACACTGCCAGCCAAGCACAGGCCTGGAATGTGGCACTTCATCTGAGTGAAAAACACAAATCCATCTCCCTGCAGCCTACAGACAGAACCTGTGATCCTGGAGAGGAGGGCAGAACACAAGAGGTGACTGGTGAAGCCTCCTGGCCCTGTGGCTCACCCCAAAGGGTCAGTCCTTAGAGGCACGGCCCGGTTGCCCCAGCAAACACCCACCTATTCTGTTATTTCCTTCCCAGGTAAGAACAGACTTGAATGGAACTTGAAGAAACTTGATTCTTGGACTCGAACAATGCGCTCCTTTCTTACAAATTACAGCCTTGAGCAAAGCAGGCTGAGAGAAAAAGAAGGAGTTGGCTTTGGAAATGAAGCTTAGCATGTATGTTCATTATCACAGCCTGTTTTCTTCCTTCAGCTCTTTATTGTTAATTAATGGCAGTGAGATTAACTGCAGAAAACTGATGGAACAGTCATTCTTCCCCATCCAAAGTAAATATCCTTTAATCTAAAACTGTCACTGATATTACTGGTGACCTCCTCAAATGCATATCCCTAAGTTTTTAATTTTCAAGAAACAAGGGGAAGCGTCAAGCAGAAGATCAGTTCCCAACCCTGGGACAGCACACCAGTATTTTTACTCAAGAGTTCATGATATAAAAGAAAGTAAAAGACTCTAAATTCTCAAAAACACCCTCAAATAAGTGTTGCATCTACCCACATATATAAAAACAACTACTGTGTCTGACAGTTTTACCTTATATAATCATCATTTTTTTCAAAACTTACCTTTACTGAGGCAGGAAACTTTAAAAAATAATAAAAAACATCACTTGATAAAAGGAAACACAGAAAAACCTCAACAAATCTTAGCGATTCTGATCCCACCATCTGTAATGTTCACTCACAATCAGAAAAGTACAGGGGTCTTAAAGTTCATGTGCTTGACAAACAATAATAATATTTTAAAAGGATAAAATGTAGTTACAGCTTACAAGGAAGAAGAGGGTTTGGAAATCCTTTCGTGGCTTGAAGCCCCTCCTGCTTATGTGGTATTGTGTTCTTCAGGGATAGGAAAAAACTCATGTCATGACAGAAGAACCTGGCTCCCATATATGCCTAAAATTTTGCAATAAGAAGCCAACCATCCAGTATAAAACCTGTGTTTTATCATTGACAATAGCACGTAAAGCTGCAACCATCAACCAGCATTCTCTAGGAATATACCTTTTCAATAATGGAAAACATTTGAAGAGGCGAAGAACTTGTTCCCAATTGAAATCGTTCATATATGTTGAATTCTAAAATTTATGAGTGTAGTGATGAAATAATGTATGTAATCACCTGCATTGCAGAAGTCACACTCCAGTAGAAATCTCTCAGTGTATTTAAGGAAAGGTGGCAAAGCATGGCCCTTCTTTTCTGTGACAAGTTTGTAACCCGCTCCAGGCTAGTAACAAACACCAGTAATTTTTTGCATAAGAACTATTTAAAGATAAATTGCTGGTATGATATAAGACCAACAGATAAGCCTATCAGCTGTAAACCCCACCATTATGCTAACAATGAAATGGTATTAAACAAAAACTGGCAGCTATTTAGCCCCAAAGCTGATCTAACAGTAAGGCCCAAGCCACAGTGATGATGATCTTTAGTTTAAAATGTGCATGTACTGAAATGGCAGCCACTGGCCTCAACACCCTCACAACACACAAAAAATGAGTTCCAAATGGGTGAAGGCTCTTAATCTTGTTCTTTTCTGCACTCCCAAGGTCATGGGTGCTGCTGCCAGGCCTGCAGTAGCACTGGTGAAATGACAAATGTCATTTATCACGTCACACCAACTTTTTAAGACTGAACAGATGGCCAAAAGTAAAAGAAGAAGTCAAGATATGATTTCTGTATTTAAAAATTCTAAACTAAATGTGTGAGTAGAAAGGAGACTTAACTAAGTCTAAGCAAGATTTCAATCAATTTTGCAGGGCCAAGGGTTGCGTAAGTTTTTTTTTTTTTAGTTCTAATGATAGGCTCTCGGACTAATAGTATCACCATTACATTCACTTTTAAGCAACACAGAAAATTCAAATCCACTTAATTGTTTCACTTACATAGCTGAAATAATTCCCAGCCAAAACATCACTATTTCAGGCCTTCCTGATGGCAAATTTCTCACAGAAAAAATAAAGAACAGTGTTTTCCACTACACTTTATTTCACAGTAAGTTAAATAATTTCTTTTACCAGTAAGAAACAAAGGCCCAGATGATCCATGTTCCGTGGGTTTCCACTGACCACGTTGTTTAGGTGCCTCCAAGTAGTGTTTGACCCTTGAAGCAACAACTTCTTCTAGCAGTTTGCAGACCTCCTGAAAGAGAAACCACTGGCCTGGTTTGATCTAAATTTACAGAAATGCCCAGAGGCAAGCAGCAGTAATCAATACAAAAATACCCCCTCTCCCATTAAAAGGAAAAACACTGAGAAGAGAAGCACATTACTTAGGAAATTAATGGGAACAAGGAGGGGAATCAAACCATTTTTCGACAGAACAAGAGAGGAAGTACATTATGAAATTCTTACTTGGCAGATGAAATGCATTATATTACAATACTAACTTTTTAAAATCAGAAATTAGTTTCATATGCATGCAAAGTAGGAAAAATTACATGTTAAAAATGTATCACAATGTTAGATAGTTAAGCAAAATTTTAGTAAAAATCCTCTCAGGAATTGTCAACACACTGTTTCTCTGCAAGAATCCTTATAAACTACAACAGATATTTTGCTTCAATTCAGTCTAATTTGGGGGTGGGGGGAAGACTGAGCAAATTAGGTCACAGGAACTTAATTGCTCTAATTAATTTAGATTTTTCTGCTCCTAAGCATAACTGTTTGTATCTTTCATACTTTCTTCAACAAAACACAATAAAACCACATACAACTCAGGAATAACAAAACCTTCTGCCAGAATTACTCAGAAAAAATAATACTTGGAGTAAAACCCAAAAATTCATCTCTTGAATACCAGAACAAGTTTTAAGCTTAACACACACACACATATTTGACACTTTTCCCTCAGTATTCTCATTATCCATTGTTCATAACTATGTGCTCCCAGCAATGATACTTTGTGGCACACAGAAATATAATTTTACCTCTATAATATGTTAGGATAATAGATAAAATTATATAAGTAGTACCTAAGCTATCTTGCCTTGAAATTTCCTTTTGATTAATGTAGAAAGTACTCAGAACAACAAATTTGGAATGCATTGCTCTAAATGAAAGCAGGGCACGCACATTAGTCACATCACAACCCGTATTTTCTCTTTACAGTAAGAAATACACTTTCCTTTCTGCTTGTAGAGCACAATTATAAATTACTGTATTTGCTTATTCTTCTGTTTAAGTCATTAAAGTGCTCCCATTACACATTCCTTCATGGGCCTGTGTTCAGGTTAGAACAAAAAGGTCTCGAAAGCAGCAGAATCATGGTGTGCCTTTGGTTCCTTCTACAGCAATAAACATTACCATGCACTTCCTTCATTTACATGGAACATATTTTACTTGTTAGGCTCATGGAAATATTATTTAAATGGCTCCCCACAAAGAACCATACAGACCTCAGAGAGCAAAGATAAAACTTTGACTTTGCCATATCGGGGGAAAAGGGGTATGAAAGAAAGGGCAGGGAAACTGGAAGGGCGGAAAGAAGGAAAAAACTGCAGCATCTCACAGCATCCCAAGAATACTCTACACCCAACTGGTCAGAGCAGTGATCCCAACCCCTAGCTGCATTTCCTGACGCCAATCTCAGGCTTTGGGCACTGCTGTAGTTCCATCCTGCCCCCCATGGCATGTGCTCCGAAGAGGAGCCAGCAGCTAAAAGGCCACTGGGACAGCAGCAGCAGCAGCCTTGTGCTCAAGCCAAGGACTTTCACCCAGGGTAGGTAGGGGATCAGCAGGAATTGTGTTTGTCACACAGGCATCCATGTTTCCCACAGACAGGCACAGAAGGCTGCCACCACCACAAGTATTTTCCACAGTTTGGAAACAACAAAAATGCAGAAAACCACTTGCAATGAACATGTAAAAGTTCTTATTAAAAATATGTTGGAATAATCATTCTTTAGTCCCCTCTAAGATTCTGCACAGGACCTTTTGGAAGTGAATTGGAAAGCTATAGGACTCACACTTCTCAGTTGCTGTAATATGCAACCTTTGTACTGCTCTCAAAACGTGCAGTTACAGAAATGCTCTGAATGCTGTCCTGTCATGTCTCTTTATTAAATCAATCATGACCTAATTTCCTGAAATTAATCTCTTTTGTTTTGGCAGTCTTACAAAATACATTTTGAAAACATTTAAAACTCAGATAACCAGGACAGTAAAACTGGTTATAAATAGAAAAGGTAATGAGCATTCATTTACTCATAAAAAAGAAATCTAAAATATTTTCCCTATTTTCTTATTACTCTGCCTAATAAAGCACGAATCAGATGAACCACATGCTGCTAAATATTCTCTTTTTGCTCCCTTAGGACATTAATGTGCTGTTTCTTTTAATTTCATTTAAATGTATGACTCTGAGCTGTCTGGGGACGCTGTGCAGTGACAAGTTAATGATGGCATTATTAGGGAAGCTATCTGCTGAAAATTACCGTAACGGAGACGTGCGGGAAAGTCCAGAGGCATCCCAAACACGTCCTGCCTTCGCTTTCAATAGGAACTTCTCAAGTTCCCACACAGAGAGGAAAGCTCCCGCCAGGAACTCAGCACAAGATCCTCTGTGATTTCTCCACAATCTGATGAAAGTTACAGGCAGCAGTCTGCTGCTACTGATGCACTGGTTTTCCACAATTTCATCAGGATACACACGACACACTTTAAAGGAATGGAAGCTTCATAAGATGCAACAGTTTTACTACAGTTTGTCATGCATATTTATATTTTCTTGCACCCTCTAAATGAAACATCATTTACACTTCTCACAACGAAGAAAAAAATTAATAGGAAGATATTTCACCAACAAAATGATACCTGTCACAATCTGGTTTATATCACTCAGGATAATTTGCAAGCATTCATGAGAAACATATTTGTTAAATTAAAAGTTATGTCAAAAGAATCCACACAGCATACAAGCATGCATGTATGGACACACACATAGAGTTTAAAAATTTAAAAAGCAAATTTTAAGCTGTCATTAGTGACCTAAAAAGCACATATGGTTGACTTCGAGGTCCCATGGCAACCACTGATGGTTAGGTATAACTAACAATATTCTCCTAACACTGAAAAATCCTGAACAGTTCAAGGCAATCCAGCTTTTTCCCTGCAGCCATATGCTTTTGAAGTAGAATTGATATTTGTTGTACCTCTTTCTCATGATCTGAAAACCAGCTGGTGTCTTTACTGGAACCTTGAGGCAAAATATGAACATCCACCAAGACAGCAAAGTTCCCACACTGGAAAAAAGAAAAAAAAAAAGAAGAAAAAACACATTGAACTGTAGCTGCTAGGAAGCACATGTTGAGCAGATGGGGAGATAAACAATCAGGTAAGCACATGCATCTGATTCAGAGTTACAGCAGGCAGAACACTAAATTGTGGAAGTTTATGAAGTACAGAATTACAAATTTATTGTTGTTTGTGGACTTAACAAGGAACAAGAGCACCAAACCTATGCTGGATAGCTCACTGAAATGTTTATATGACAAGCACAAGTATGTGGAATTTTCTTCTGCTATCTAAATGCCACTTCTAAATCTGAGTTCAAGCAAATTTTAGTGTGTGAAAAATTAGCTATTCCTTCACCAAACTCAGACCATTCTGTTTTTTGAAAATTTGGTACCACATTGATTATGTAGTTGGTGGTTTAAATTTATTAAGTACAAAAATATAAGTGTCTTAGAAGTCTTTTCCTCTCTCCAAGCTACCTAATGTAACGAACAGCAAGTTTGAAGGACTTGTCAGTGGATATTTGGCAGTTACCACATCTGTCCATTAGCCAATACTATACTTTGAATGGTTCTTTGAAGGCTCACACGTTACTAAACAGTTGTTAGGATGATATAGGCCACATCCCAAGACACATCAGCTATTTCTGAAATTCCTTGAGAGGTTTTGACTGAGGACAGTGTGACATACAAGGGTTATTTTCTTTCCTTGCTCCATCAATCATTACAAAGAACTAACACAAGGAAGAGTGAACGGCATGAACACACCCTACTTCCACTGGGCACTCATTCACTCCTGCCTGCTGTCCTGCACAGAGAGATGGGGCACTACAAGCTAATGGGTTCCCTTTTTTCTACTGCAACCCAGCACCAGATCTCACTCAGACACCTTTAACTCAACAACCTGTGAGAAAAAAGCCAATTTCATCATTCTGACTTGGCTGCTTGTGGCACGTTTGTGATGCAATGAACCCACTCTGTGAGAGGACTGGACATGTGCAGTCCTCGCAATTGCACATCCGGAATGTCTGATGGAACAGAAACAACATCCTGATCCCAGACGAAGCTCACACGTGCACAGACCATCCAGAGTGAGATCGGGCTCCTTTCAGGGGATGCTGCAGCCCTCACTTCCTGTCCTCACTCACTCTCTCCATGTCTGCTCTTCACTGCCAAACATCTGCAAAGCCCAGCCTCAGAATTCCAACTGCTAACAGCTGGTTCTAGAAATAGTGGGATACATGAATTAGACTCTGGTTTTACAACACCTACAGTCTAAGGGGTACTTCTTTATCTCAGGCTTATGGTATAGCACAAGTACAGGTATTGAGAGTACCATTACCTATACCATTAGCACCAAGAGCAACCAGATTTAGCATTCATATTATTAATCATTACAGGATATTTGGTAAATTTAAAACCTCTTGGTTTATAAAGACTTGGATCTATAAATCAACTGCAAATAGAAGTTTCTAAATAATGATTCAAACATAATTAAAATGTAACTCATGGCCAATATTGTATTGTAGCTAGAATGCAAAAGTTTGGCAAACAAGACAGGCATTGCAAAATCATTTTGAGAAACTTTTAAGTTACTTATAGGTATCAGTCACTTGAAGAGCAGACTGCTTTGATCTGTTGTATCAAAAGGCTTCTCTTTCCTCCAGAGAACCAAGAATTGCCAGATGGCTGCAACAGCAAACCTTTCCAAGCTTTAAATGGATGACAAAATATCTCACAAAAATCTCTGGTGAATCATTAGTCAGCTCCAGTAAACTTTAAATTGACTACTGAACTTCAAAGTTAGCAGACGCTGCAGATTATAAAGTGAAAGTCAGTAAATTATTCATGGTTCAGCACTAATAACAACAAACAAGCAGTTGAAACATCAAGAAAATTCAAATTATCAAATGCCTGGTGTTAACTGGCATAATTTTCTATTGACTACAAAACTTCATACAGAGATACAGATGCAAAGTATAGACCTGTTTTTCAAGGAGAGAGAACATATGCAATTATTTTCTTCTGAATGGCACTGTTTGTCTCAGTTGCCAATCTTGAAACAACAGGGAAAAAAGAAAACAACAAACCACATTCAAACGTATACAATGGAACAGTTAAAATTATCTTTAAAATTTTACAAGCACACCAAACATTTGTAGCACTTCAAAGAAAAAACAAACAGATATAAATAGTGCATAAGTCCTAGTAATAGACAAGGTTTCTCCATGGAAGATTTCTACCCCTCTGAGCTTTGGAGCAGTCTTCTTGTAGACAGCACAGCTGGGAATATTTCAATAGCCACAAGCCAACAGCTTTGCCATACAATCAGAACAGCTTGGGAACAGGACCCAGGGAAGCATAACTGACACAGGCAAAGAGGAAAATGGGGAGTCAGAGGATGACAAGCACAGACCCTCCCGAGCCTCACGACCTCCTGTTTTTCCCAAGTCCTAGACATGATATGAGTGCCAGCTCCCATGCAGGCTCCCTTGCACTCCTGAGCTGCACAACACCTGGTAGAACTACACCTGTGTTCATGCTTCATGTGCTTTCACATGGTACAGCTCTGTGGATGATGTTTCATACAGCTTGGGCTGCTCCAGCAGCAAAGGACAAGCACAGACTAAATGCCAATACAAATAATTGCAGGGAACAGAGGCAAGTGGAGGAAAAACGTACACAGTTTATATTAGCAGATCTGATGCTCTTATAGAAGTTTCTGTTTTTATTCTGATGACATGCAATTCCATGAAAATACTGGCTTTTATTTTAGTAGAAATGAAGTGTTTCCCGTCAATGTGGCCGCAAGATGAAACTCGTGACTCCTAAGTACCACAACTGAAATGCAAACAAAAAGAACGGCAACTTTTAATTTCATGCTTTCAACATCCATCTCAAAATTTGCACTGAAAATTGTTTTTTGAGGTGCGATTGTCAAAACTGAAACTTGAATGCTTGATTTGATGGGAAACACATTTGTCAAGAATCAATAGGAAAACATTTCACTCAAAAATTAAAGACAGAAGCAGATGCTCCAATTTGATATCCCCCATAATTCCAGATTTCAAAAACTCTTGATTTTTACAAGCTGTTTTTAATGTTCACATTCTTACTGTAACAGTCTAATGACATTCATTGTGTTACTAAACAAAGGACTTTAAATGAGCTCAGAATGTTGTTGGTGTATTGTTGTACAGCAATGCCATCTAATTCAGAACATCTTTTCAGAAACCAAATTGTTTATACAAATACATCAAACACTTCATAGCCTCTGCAAATTGAAAATATAACCAGACATGTAACGTAAACAGAATAAAACCCAACACGAAGTGGACAGTCAAGCAAAGTCATCTGCTCATAACCTCCTGAAACCTTGAAATAAGCACATATTAGATGGTGAATACTGCAAATTCCCCAATGAGTAAATAAACCCAAATAAATACTTTTTATTGCTATACTCATTTTTACAATCAGCAGCCTCCTACACGGGTACTCTTGTTTCTTTAAAGTGCATCACTTGAACAGCATAAAACCAGTCCTTATAAACAGAAAGTCCATGGGATGCTGGAGATGAGTGTGGTGGGTTTGTATTCAGCTACAGCACCCCAAATGTGCTGTGTCGTTAAAGCAGAGTGGAGAGCCAGCCTCCCAAGACACATTTTCCCATTTCTGGGATTACAGCTGTGGACTGGAGGGTCAGAATTAATTGAAGCTGAGCTGGAACAGAAACATCTCTGAGTTTGGCTGGGTTTTGGGATGGGCAGGAAGGAGCTGAGCTGCATCCCTCACACACCCACAACTCCAAAACTGCTCCATGATGAACATACAGGAACTGTTTATTTCTACTGATCCCTCTTCACTGAGCACTGTGCTACTCTGTTGTGACAGAGAGAATTTTATTCCAGTCTTAGATGATGCCTATAGTTTAAAAAAAAAAAAAAGACAGACTTGATCCCAATGACCACTCAAAAAATGTCATTGGAAACCCTTTCTGGCATTGTGACAAAATTGATAGGACGTATCCTTTGTCTCCAGAATGCAAAAGCACAGCCAAGAGATTTTGTGGGAAAAAATAAAATAAACCACACATAAGCTTATGTGAAATATCTTGTCTTAAAGTAGACAGGAAAACTTAAATATTTTCCATCCTAAGTTCTTTCTGAAAATCACTATGTGTTCTGCACTAATATCTACATCATTGAGTATAATTATGACCAATTAATCATTGGTCTATGTGCTGTGCCAACTGTATTATAAAAAAAAATTACGTTTTCCAGGCTTATTAGAAGTTTATTCTCCTTTATCTTTCTGATCCCAAAGAAATTTATATGTTTTCCTGTTGTTTATACTATTAGCACCAATGATTTACAATATTTTGACTTCTTCCTCTTATACAGCAACAGCAAGAGGCAAAAATCACTTAAGTGAGCATACAGCACAAGAGATATTTGTCATTATACAACATTAATTTAACTTTCATTTACAAGCATGTCTAGGAGCACAATGATTTGAGGTAATGCACAGTTCCCCAAACCATAGGGACACTGTTCCAGGACTTAAATGCCTCAACCTGTATAAACACAGGAGTCAGGATAGGTATTTATGCCACCACTGCTGCTGATGGCTATCAGGGGATAAAGGAATTTTGGTGACAGCTAACACTGTACATTTCTCATTCTTTTAAGTTGATAAAGTTACAGTTTGATACGTGTACGACTTTTCCACATATTTTTCTTGAGAAGCTCCAGGGTTTTTCGGTTGGTTTTTGGGGGTTTGTGGGGTTTTTTTGGTTTTGGTTTTTTGGGGTTTTTTCTTGTTTGGTTTTGGGGGGTTTTTGTGTTGTTGTTTTTGGTTTGGTGGTTTGGTTTTTTTTGGTTTTTGTTTTTGGGTTTTTTGGGGGGTTTTTTTGTGTTTTTTTTTGTTTTTGGGTTTTTTTTGGGAGGGGGAGGGGTGTGCATGCTTCTAGGAGGAAAAAAAAGCCAAATCAGAGGGAGGAGAGGGGGGAAAAAGAATCAATTTTTTCCCCGCCAGGCAGCAAAGTTGCAAAGAGATTGTGCTTCCCTGGTTAATGCTCAAAGCAAGGTGTTCCTCCAACTCTCTGTGTCAGGGGGTTTTAGGCACCAGCAGGTCCTCAGTGAATGGTTTTACTGTCATGAGAATTATCAGGAGCTCACCTAACAAGAGGAATTGACAATTATAGAAAAATTTCTCAGTTGATTCAACTCATTTCTCAGCTGATTCAGAAACAGAGCAGAACAGATGAGGGAAGCCTCCAGAAGAAGCCAAAAGCAGAATCCCTCTAGGAAATCATGACAGAAGTCCGCTCTTCAAAATGCTCAAGAAATATGATGCAAATGTCAGAGGGGAAAAAGGGTATATTCCATTTTGACCCTTTTTTCTGGATAAGAGCTGCTTGATTCTGGAAATTGTACAAAGCTTGTACTTTGTTATAAATTTATATCCTAAAGTTGTAGAAGAGTTTCAACAAATAAATCCTTCTCATTAAAGAAGGCTTATAGCCATCAGCTAACGTCACCTAGATCTTTTAAATTTCCTGCTTTCAAAGATCTATGGGGTCACCGCAACAGTAAAAAGGGAGCAGCAGATGAAGGGCAATGCTACAACAAGGTCTAAATAGAAGATGTATCCGCAAAGATAGCTGTAATAAATCATACAGAGATTGAGCAGGAATTGTGTTGGAGTCCAGGGCATGTGGAAAACCCCTCAAACTGCCCTGGGGGGGTCCGAGACCTTGGCTGGGACCCCACAAAAGCATTGCCTTTGACCTTAGTCCATGGGAAAAACTTCCAACACTCAGAGATGAATTGAAAACAACAAAGATTTAAAATAAATGGTAGTTTAGTTTGTCACAGGGCGAAAATTTGTAGTTTTGGGTTTTTAGTATGGAAGTAGATCAGAGCAAGATAGAGAATTTTGGGTGTTGTCTCTTCTTCTTCTTCTACTCCATTTCCTGCTGTGACGGTGGCACAGAGACATTGGTAGAATGGATTTGATGCAGAAATTGCGTGTCTAGAATAGGCAGTAGTTATTGGTACAAAACTGTAAATATAGTATGCTTTTACAGTTAATTAGGTCAGAAACCTTTAAAAACCACCTTGGACCCTCTCTCCGTGTTCCTGTAGCTGCATTTCTTTAGCATGCTAAGTCTGCTGTAAGGCTTTGAGATAAGAAATTGAATAAACATCTTTGAAGACCAAAGCCACAGGTTCCATTCATCTTTTAAACCCTGGTACAGGATCTTGAAAAGAGAAAACCCCTAATTAGGGGATTGACAGGGTAAAAATCCCATCAGAATTGGACAATCTAAAATGCAGTCAGACTTTCCAAAAGCAGGGTGGAAATTCCCCCTTTTATAACCTGCATACAAGTTACATCTAAATAATCTTTCACAAGTTGTTGGCTTGCTTTTTTTAGAAGCATGGTTTATGTATGAGGAATTCCTGAAAGGAGGAGGGTTTAATTTTCCGGTGTTTTAGTGGAAGAAAAGAAGCAGTTATCTGAAAATTCAATCAATAAGCTATAGGCACATTAAGATCACATTGAGAGGTTCCCATGCCAAGCAAAGAGGTGTAAGCAGAGAGGAAGCCTTTAGAACAGTCCTTTGATAAATGTGGCCTGACAACTCATGAAACTAGGATGCAACATCAAGGCAGCATTTTAGACTCTTAACAGATGCAGATGGACAGGATATTAAACTTGAGAAATGATGGGAAAAAGAAAACAAGAAATACTTGTGAATGATTCAACCCTCAGGAAAACATAAAAAACACTGAGGAGTTTCAGATCTGATGGAGCTGTGTATGATACTGGAGACTTTCAAATTAAGGACTAACACACTGTTGTTAAAGCACATAATTGTGAGCGATCCACCCAAATCAACAGATTAAAATAAATTAATGAAGACAACTCCTTCAGAAACCAAGTACCTGCCGAGGTAAAGGAGCTGCATGTTTTTAGCAACATAAGAATGCTGCAGTGCAAACAGAGCCTTCAGTTCATCACCCACAGGCAGGCTAAGCAGTAATTACTTAATCTTAACATCTGAACTGGTCCCGGAGAACTGCTCTATCAGGTACAATGTTGAAAAAGAGGCCTAAATTGCATGAGAGAATTAAGCTTAATTTAGGTTGTCAATCTGTGCTGGTCTGATCCCAATTCCGTAGGAGGTTTTGTAGCCCACATATTGAAAGAAGTCATGTAGTTGGAGCTCAAACAATTGCAAAAAAGCAAGTTTTTCCTTGGGGCTAAGTCTCCAAGTAACAGTGCAATCTCACCATCGTTTTGAAAGGATATATACCATGTCCCTGCCTGTGTCAGGACTGATTCAGAACAACAGAAATAGCAGCACAATATTTGCTCAAGATGACAAAAAGATAATCTGAGATTCCAACAAGCTGCTTTCACCCTCTTCTTGTAAAGTATTATTCTAAAAAATATGGAATTTTTTAAATCACTGTGAGCAAGCGATGATGAAATACCCACATCTGCAACAACCTGCAATAACCTTTTATGCAACTTCAGGTTGGGGAAGGTGAGTGGCCATATTAACATTCATAGGTGAAAATATTCGCAATCTACCCTAACTAATTAATTAATTACAATTAATTCTTGATTGTAAATTTTTAAATACACTTCCTAGGGCTTAGCCATACCAACAGAGTGCCACAGGATAACATATTTTCACCTGATCATTGGTAAGTGGGTGCAGATTAAGATTATTACCTTACCAAGCTCTTACCCTGAGCTATCAATAATCATAATGATAAAAATTTGGTATAATGAAAGTAATCCATGAGAAGAATTGCCTTGTCATTGCTGCACTAAACTGGAGTTGGGGACATTCTTGGAGGTTCTACAAAGTCAGTGCTGGGACTTTGTTTCTTCCTTGGGTGGAAGGAAAAAGGAACACACCTTTTACAAAACACTCTACATGGCTGAATTATCCAGTTTGTAATTATCAGATCCTACAGCAATAGGTAACAATACAACTGCAATGGCTACTAAAGCTTCCAGAACTCCTAAAGATTGCCAACTGTAACATGACAATATCATTTTTCTGAAGAAATTATAGCCAGTAATAAAAAGGTTTAAGGGCCTTTTTCAGACATTCAACTTGTTAAATGCTTTTTCACAGGTTTTCCCATACAGGCTTTAAATGGTGTATTTTAATATTAATCTGCCAGACTTGAAAGCATCAACAAGAGATCACCAAGTATGTACTGGCAAACTAATGATGGATTTGTTCAGCATGAAAAGAGCCACCAGGAGGGCTGAGGAAATCAGCAATGCGCCACCTAATTTTATGTGATTCTGCCAGAAAATGAAGTGCAATAAAAATTAGGTGGAGACACCATCCTCAGTATCTTCTGATGTAACCTCTGTCAGAGGAAATAAAACCAGATGTCAGAGAGCATGAAAACACAATTTACAAGCTTCCCACAAGGTGAAGCAGAGGCAAACCACAGTGTTTGTTTCACAAGGTAACGTGCCCATCGCTGGGATGAAGGAGCAGCAGTTCTCCAGCACATGGTGCACCCACGAATATATTTCTGAGTTATCTGTCCAACAGCTGTGGGGATGGGCTGACATCCCTCTCACAAAAACAGAACAGGGAAGTGAGGGCAGGTCTCGCGCAGAAAATTGCTCCACATGTCCAACTCTGTAATTATTTCAGATTCCTTTTTATTCAAAGAGATGAGGTCTCACCTGAAATTCCCTTCCTTCCCTGCCTCTCCTGAAAACCTGACCTACTGCAGCACACAGCTACTGATCGGGGAAGCAGGAGGCAACACAAGACCAAACCCAACATCTGCAGCCCATGTTTCAATATAAAATATTTGCAGATGCTAAATCTTTATGCCAAAATAATTTAACAGATTAAAGATACATTGACTGCACACGATCAGATTTTAAGACAAATACATAAAGCAAAAGTATTTTTATTTGCCAAAAAAGNTTGAACAGGGTATAAAATAAATAGACTTTTTGCTTAAATAAAAAGGAGGAAAGGATAGGAGCAACAAGCAATTTATAAAAATATGTACAATATGAACATAGTTAAACAGTGAGGAGTTGGTGAAAAGCAAGAATGGATTGTGAAAATTACCTGGTGGAGTGTTTGTCACCAGAAAGGCTCCTGGGACTAAAACATAACCTGCTAAGGAAGCTCTTTTCTCATTTGTCTGTCCTTGCCCCAGACTGCCTCCATCTTACCTCTCCCACAGGCTAGCACCAACCAGAGCTGAACAGGTAGAGCTGTCCCCCACCTGAAACAGTTTGGATTCAACACCTGCTTTAAAATGCATCCTACAATCTACCAAGTTTGACAGAAATCAATAGGAATCCTATCTCCCCCCTAACAAACTTCAGTGGTGACCTCTGGGAGGAGAGCAGGGCAATGAGAAGCAGGTGGCGGATGACAAGACCTTAACCAAAATCAGATGCAGCTCAAAGAGTGCACCTGACTCTGCTCTCCTCCTTCGGGAGGCCCCAGTAACCCATCCCTGACCTCGAAGGAAGGCAGGTGAGTACGGCATTAGATTGCACAGGTTAATCAGTATTTATTTACATGCCCCCAGCAGGCACACCGAAGATTGCTAATTCATAACAGTGAATCCTTCTGCAAATATTCCTCTTCCTACAACTGTTTCTGAGGCTGGGAAGTGTTTCTTCCAGACCATTTTTCTTCTAAAAAGGTATTAAAAGCCAGTCTCTTCCAATAGGGGAAAGGAAGATGCAAACAAAGTGTGATTGTTTCTAGCATGAAAACAAACATTTAAAGAAACAAATTCAGGACTTTACATAAGTAGAGCTTAATCTCATACTGGCTTTGTTGGTTTCTGTAACTCTTTTTCACACTAAGTGCACTGATAGGTATTATATTCACATGTGGTCAATCACATCATGAAAACCCAAGGAAAAACACTTGTGAAAAACACAATGTACACACATTATGGGTAGCACATTGCTCATTTTCACCTATTATGAAGGGTAATAGAAACAACATGCTCCCAAGATTTCAGAGAAGTTCCATTTTACAGATGGAGAGAGGTGGAATGGCAAAAAGGACTGATCTATTCTCAAAAAAACATTTCTCTGTTTCATTGGGATTTAAAAAGCTGTTGCCTTAAAGAAAAAAGGATGTAATTTTGCAACAGTCAAAAAGGACTACCAGGACCTAGGATTTTAACTGCTATTTGGGAATGCCTTTTTAAAAAGTTTAAGTTTTACATTTCAAAGCCTTTGTATTATTTTTTTTCCCAAGTTTCCCGTGGATTATGTTACTAATTGGAAATATGTGGGAAATATTTCCCACAATCATGTTTAGAAAAATTCCAGTGATAATTAGCACCAATCCTCATACATGTGGAAAATATTAAAATCACTGAAAATGATAAATAGTGTTGATTTTATGCAACAAAATGTAGACAATAAATATATAAAGCATTATATTGAGTCCATACTGACCCACATGCTCTGACAGCAACAAGAATTCTACAGGAAGAGGTTAAAAACATAAGCAAATAATGATACTTTCCTCAGCAGATGTATTAGACTTTTGTCAACATGAGACCCTGGGTTTTATATCTCATGGGCTGCATCTGTAGTCGGAAGTCATAAGTGATTATCTTCTCCCAGAATTTGTGAACCAGCTTATAAAACTGCTTGAATATTTATTTGGGTCCATGACATCCTGTGGCAAATCCAATCACACGTGCACTAAGAATCACATGTTCTGGTTCATTTCAAATCATCACGTCATCCAATACTTGGAGACTTTTTGCACTTAAAACTGCATTTTAACCTTTCATAAACCAGCTCCCTTCTCAGGTCCTTTACAAATCCAGTGTCTGCCCAGAGTTCCCTGTTCAGTGCCAGTACTGCCTTCATCCTTCAGCCAGGCAATCTGTGCAGGGATCTTCTTTTTCAGCTCACTTCATCAGCCTTTGGTGAAGCGCTTGTCAATCCCTTCTGAAGGATCTGAATGGGTTATAGCAACCAGATTCCCCTGTTCTTACACTCACTCACTCCTGTAAAGGTGCCAGAGGGCTGTGATGCATGACTTCTGCTTACAATGGGTGTTTTGACTTTTTCCCCATGTATTACACGGATCCTGATATCCATTCATTCTGCCCCACCGGAGTTTGGGCTAATTTGCCCAACAGAAATGTCAGACATTGAACTGCCAGCCTGCTATTTCTACCACTCCAGGCACTCTCACATACATGGAGCAAGGACAGTTTAATAAGAGCAACATCTGTCAAAGTTTCCTCCTCACACACATTTTAAAAGGTGGCTTTTGGTGTACTTATTCCAGTGCAGAGTACAAATTAACTAAATCCAAATAAATTAATAAACTATATTAATACCTCTTGGTTTTTTTGCAGGTGAGAACATTATGATACTGAAAAATTAGTTTCCAGAGTTAATGTGTGTATTTCAAAAAGGTCAGCTTTTTAACATATTAGCAAATAGCAAAACTCTACAAACACATCAGCACCCAGCCCTGTTGTGTGCAAATATGGAGAATCATGCTTAAGCTAATGCCTTGTCCATCAGGAAGCTAATTCTGCTTCACTTGTCTTCCAGATTCCCCCTATAATGAACCAAACCGCTGAAAAAAAAAACCCCATCTTCTGTAAAACAGTCCCTTAAAATTCTTATTTTTATCATTTTCTATCAAAAAATACAAAAATTTGTAGATCAAAATCATAGATTTGTACATTCACCAGATTCTTTTTCTCCCTGCTCCATTGGTAACCCTATCACAAAAAAACTACCATGGGTTGCCTAATTCTTCCATGAAATTTTTCCTGAATTCAAATTTCAAGACTTTCTCCACACCTGCCAAGGTCAAAGTTCCTCCTTAATGCATCTTCTAAACAGACAAGGGCTACAGTAAAACTGACGGCACAAAGCAGCTCAATAAATTCAGTTGTGCCATCTATTATCGGCTGTCGATGTCACTCGGCTGAATTAAATCTTGCTTAATTGCAATGTTTATGTCTACCCAGCAAGATGTTAAAATGGAAAATTAGAACTGAATTACTTAACGTGTCTGCAGCACTCCTCATTTTCCATAACCTGGATCCACCTGCTTAGCCCTCCAAGGGTGAAAGAAATGGTTTAAAGGCAACAAACTTCCCTGCTTGCTGTACTGAAACTTAATACCCATAATCAATAAACATGAGACAACCATCATTGTCAACTGCTTCATCTCCCCTGAGGAGTAAGCAAATCATTATCATCACTTCCAATACTGCTCCTCTGAAAAATGAAATTTTGAGACTGATGCAGCATTTGCATTAATAAAACCAGTGCATTTTACTTTACACAAAACAAAAATCAGCTGCTAGAGATGTAAAAGCTAGGCCTAGATTACACTCCATGCCAACAAAAACAACTGTTCCTTAGCTTGCTAGTCCTTTTAATTTATTGCCATAGCATGGAGATATAACTCCTATTTGTAATCAACAGAAAAAATAAAAATTATTGGTGCATCAGCCTAAGAAACCTCTGCAATCCCAACCACACAAGCTCTGGTCTATATCACTCTCAGTTCCCAAGCCTCTTTTCCACCTCTCCTTATCTCAGTCTTCATTTTCCCACTGTCAAAGCCTGTTTTTCCAGGAAGGAAAGTTATGGTAAAGATGAGGAATATTGTTCAGCACCTCTTTGCCCTTTGGCACTGCTATCAAACACTGGGATTTTATCTGCCACATTAGCAGAGATCTTAGAAAAAACACATTCCTTTTTGTATAATGTACATGGTGGTCACTCAAACAATAACCAGTAACAGATGTCTGAAGTGAGGAGAATGGACTACATAAATAGAACTTTATAAATTCTAATGATCCCTTCTCAGGTTTGAGACCTTGGCACTTAATTTATAACTATCAGGATGGCCCTATCCTTCCCTTTGGGTGTTTATTTCTAGTTCCAGCTCGGTAAGGATCCTTTGCCCATCATGCCTTAAGTTTCTCTGTGACCTCGCAGATAATCTTACCCTCAACTTGCCTTCATTTAACAGAGTAGAGATAAAAATGAAAAAAAAAAAAAAACCTCTGCAAGGAATCCAGCACCCAAATAAGGAATTGTGTCAGGGTTATGAACCTACATGCTTCCATAAAATTACTGGTTTCATTCAGCACCCTGCAATGACCATCTGGGAAAGTTTTTCTTTCAAAGGAAACACAGAAGTATGAGAGAAATGTAACCTGCCAGAGTCCACTGAAGTTTTGATGGCACAAGATTTGTATTTAGGTCTGCTTTCCAGGGGGTTTCAAACAGTGCTCTCACTCAATATGCATGGGAAATTAGGCAGTAACTGCTTTAAATATCCTTACGGTTCAGTATTACAAGAAGGAATGTCAGAATTGGAATTTTAGAAGAAAATTCTCCATGAATCTATAGCTGTAAACCTTATCTGTCAACAGCACTTTTACTCATATAGAAACAGCAGAACTAAAGATCCCTTTGGCATAATACAGAAGCAGATTTTAAGACTGCAGTCTTTATAATGCTGCATGATGTTTAATTACCTTGTTTTCACTGTCCCTTTTAAGATAAAAAAAGTTTCAGGATAGAGATGCTTAAGAAAAAAATAATTTTTTTAAAATGTCATTGATGATCCATCTCACTAAAACAGAGGATATCACCAATAGTAAAAGCAATGGAAAAGAACAGATTTTTAAAAGACATGGTCAGATTCTGCCATTGTAACAGCTCTGCATAGATGCACTCACAGAGACTGTCATTTCTTGTACTTGTGGACAAAACTTATCCTTCAGGATCTTTAAGCTTGTAGGTCCAGTAGAGGTTTTACATTCCTGATTAAATTTTTCAAACAGTCAAATAAAATTAACAATAATCCCAGAAAACGTGCAACTCTTAACATTTACAAACTTCGCAATCAGCTTCAACAGCAAAAATCCACTTGCACAAATTTCAAGATCGTATGTAGGAAATAAGACTTCCCCTTTCTTCTAAAGGCAATGCAGCAGTAGGATTTACCCTGTGCAGGCAGCAGAGAAACAGACCTGTGAAGCATTTCTCCAATTGGCAGATCATATTACAGGGTAAAACGTTTCTTTCCTTCCTGGTACAACAGTCACCTGTACCCACTCTGCTGGAAATCCATTGTGTCCAAGAGACCAGGCTGACAAGGAGAAAGGCCTCTTTGTATACAGCAGCAACACTCCTGATGGAACTTGTAATTTAACATTTTTTATTAAAATACATGACAGCAGATGCTACAAATATAATGTGATTTTACTGGTTATGAAACCCAACCCTGGTACACAATTATAAGTGTGAAAGCCACATGAGCAAAACCAAAGGATGAAGCCTCACATGCTGCAAAAATCACCTACCAAAGACAGGACTGTGCCAACTAAGGAAAGTATACCCTGGATAAATGAAGTTTAAAAACCTACATTTTTTTTTCCCATGAATTATAACAGGGGAAAAAAACCAAACCAAAAAACCACACCTACTTTACAGATTGAGAGGGAATTACCCTTTGGAAAGCAACAGCTCATTTTTTAATTTAAAAAATTGATAGAATGCTAGCTGCAGAACTGTCTTTGGTAAAAGGAATGAAGGAACAGAAATGACAGCACATGACAGATTACAGCTCTGTATGTTAGGAACCACAGAGACAGGAACAAGTGATCACACCATCCATTTCATCTGATTCACATGAATAAGAGCAAGACAAAGAAGAAAAAAAGAAAAAAAAAAAGAAAAATACTTAGCTTTAACATGTCCAAAAACACTATAATGCTTCATTGCAGTCACCTATAGCCATATATTCCTATCTTTGTATTACTTTTGCTTGAATTTAGTAACAAAGTTCCAGTCAGGGCTTTTTAAAAAGATGGAAAGACAAGCATTTGTATATAGCCAAGGCAGCAAAATCACGTTATTCAACAATGAATAAGACCTACTGTGTTGCTAAGGGACACAGGTAAATGAAGAGGAAATATTTCCTTATTTGCCTGATATGAAGAATGAACTCATGAACTACTGTAATGTAATTAACTTCAAAGAGAACAATAGAGATCAGGGTGTTTAAACATTTTAATTCATTAATATTAATGATCATAACATGGTAGGAGTGCTGGATGCTCCAAATCTTGCTGGCTTTAAAGTTTTTCAATATGCCCTTCAACATCCCTTCATTAGGTTTTCAGAAAAACACTGAAGAACAGCCCCCCACGACAAAACTTCAATTTTATCAACCAAATATTCCTCAAAAAATTCAGGTAAATACACAAGTGTTGAAAAGCTGTCATGAGAAATACACCCTTTTTGTATGAACTATTTTATATACCAGTATAAAAATGGCCAGAGTAAAGCAGCGCTATAATAAAACACAATCACAATATCCTACAGCAAGGCTTCCAAAAAGACCGAGGCCACCACATGTGCCCCTTGCTGACTCTAAGTACATTTATGAAGTTAAACAGTCTCTGAACATGACCCCGGAAAGGGCAGGTGGAAAAGTGATTAAGGCAAATCTGCCATCTGGTGACACATTGACTCCCACCGGGAAATGGGCAGGGTTGGAAGCCCCCCAGACGTCTCCCCCGACTGGATCAATACAATTAATGCACAGTGAACCATCAGCCTTTCTTTGGATTAGCACTGGGGAAGGAGAAAACGTTTTGCCACTCTGTGACACCTCAGAGGCCTTAGGTTCTCCTTCTGGGGTGCAAAGGGGAACATGAAACATAAAATAGGCAATTGTGCCCGTCATCCCTCAAAATTTACACTTTCCACTATCTGGATATTTCTGATCTCGTCCCTGTTCCAAGTGGCTGAAAACAGTTTTTCAACCAATTAATCTTGCCACTTGAGGTTGTTCATCAATTTGAGTATTATTTACTACTCCCAATCCTCATCTCGTTATCAAGCCACCATTAATTCCTGTTTTACTCCTGCTGCTCCATACCTTATCTTGCTCCCAACCTTCTCT
Organism: Donacobius atricapilla; assembly: GCA_013397315.1. Taxonomy (NCBI): domain Eukaryota; kingdom Metazoa; phylum Chordata; class Aves; order Passeriformes; family Mimidae; genus Donacobius; species Donacobius atricapilla. The sequence goes on from WBMY01000536.1 coordinate 704,060, forward strand.
ACACCTTTTATCTACTTCTCAGCTTGACACTGCCTGCACATCCCTGCTCCAGCACTGACATCCATTGTTCATTTTTTTCCTCATTCCTGCTCCACTGCTCTATCACCAGTCTCTGTTCCTCACACAAACTACTGAATATCCCTGTAGCCCATTCCCGTGCCAGCTACCCCCAGGCTCTGCTCCATAAATAACTAGGCTCTTCAGCAGGTTTCTTGCTTTTGTTGGATTATTTTTGTTATTTTTGTTTTGTTTAAAATAAATCATCTCATCCTTTCTCTTCTTTACTTTCAAACTGCACAAGGCTCCATTTCCCCTCTTCACATCTCCACTACAGCAGGGGCCACCAAGTTCACAGGAGATTCACTGTCAGTAGAGGGTTTTCCTAAATGAAAAGTGAACCTAAAACCTGATTTTCCCAAAGGTGTATAACTTGGTGGGGAGATATCCAAACCAAGGGCAAAGGGTTCAGCACAAAGCTCCATTTAAAATTACTGCTGCTTATTAAAGCCTGGCATTTGTTACCATGCAAAAGACTTGGATACATAGCTGGTAGATATGTCCAAAATAACACCTTTGCAGGGAAAAAAAATGAGTAAAAAATTCAACTGTTTTACTAAACAAATTCTTAGCATGAAATCCACAATTTAGGTTAAATGCTTGAAATTTTGGAAAACAAAACTGGTATCAAGAATTTAGTTTTAACTAACTGATAGAGATCATTTTGCTGCCTCACTTTGTAACTTCTATTGATCATTTTTTCATCAAAGGAAATGAAACTGGGTCAGACAGATCAGGAATGATGAAACACATAGATTCTCTTTGTTCATATGCTGTTTAGGAGAACAGTATCTTAGGGTTTTACTGGGCAAAAGATTAATTCAAATTTTAACAAAACATCAGGCTTGAGTGGTGCTTAGAAAAGGCAACAGAATTTAAGCAGCAGAGAACATTTAAGTCTTAAAAGTAGAAGGACAGTGATCTACAAACTGCAAGCTTTCTTAATCTCCTGCAGTAATATTGACACATTTATTAAATACTTTATTATATTGACTTAAAAAATGCAGATTTGCCTTTTAAGATTTTCATATAAAAGCTGACTATCCCTAAAAGGGAACTCCCCCAATAATTTCCCTTATCCATATTCCAGTATCTGCATTTCGAGATTTTTAAAGTCAGTCTTACAGACTTGGTGTGCCACTATTTTTATCTCTTAAATAAAATACTCACAGAAAAACAAACACTTAAGAATTGTACAAAGTCATAGGAAAAGTTCAGGTGAAATATTTTAAACAAGTGTCCCCGAGATCGCAGAATTAATTAAAGGCAATCTTCTGAGGAGCAGTGCTAACTTTAACTGATTTTCCAGCCTACTTCTAACTAAACAAAAAAATCCTTACCAAAGTTCTGCACATTTATCTGGGAGTTTGTTCTTTTTGTTACTTGCAAAACCTCAAAAATACATTGAAACTAAATCCAAAAACATGTTAATAAATTATCTTTGAGAACAGAGATAAAGGCACTATATAAACCCAAATATTTATTACTTGAACAGATATGTTGTCCATTAAAATGCTTTTATGCCATCTTACTCCTAATTAGCTCCATATATACATATCCATTTGAAGAACTTGTCCATCAGAACTTGTAATCCTCAGTTCTTTGTGATGAAAATGATCTGGCACTTAAATAATACTGCACATGACCACTGCACTTGCAGTTCTTGATAGTAATAAGAAGAATGCTGAAAACATGCATTAATTACATAAAAATAAGCAAAACAAAAATTCCCAGCTATGCTGAAGTCATGCCGGGTCTCACAATAACTGAGGCTGAAAGAGATGAACATTCTGGTCCCTATAGCTCAATTCCTGTCAGACAGGAGCTACAGAAGGTTATTTAATGTATTGTACTTGTGCCTACCAATATCAAACAGGTATAAATACAATATTTATGAAAATTATTGCTCCAATGGCCCTTTGAAGGTCCCAAAGCCAGCTGGGGAAAAAGAAAAAAAAGTCCTTTGTTTTACTAAAACCACAGTGATGATGCAAAATAACTCTTTGATCTATTATATATTTGAAAGCACTAAGCTAAATGCAGACACTAATTGCTGACAAATCCCAGTAGTAAACAAAGCAGTCTCACATTTTACATATTATCAAGAGGCTACAGAATTAATGGTTACAGCCAAAGAAATGTTGACACAGTGGTAGATTAAGCCTTAACATGCTGATCACGTTAAAAATACTGCACAAGAAATATTTTTCCACTTTGTAAAAAGCCAGACTGTTTACATGCATAAGTGGCTGGAGATCTTGTATCTGTGTGTGGTCTTAACATTTCAGTATCATAACCATGAATATAAAGAGAAGCAGCATGAAATAACCTATTATACTTACAATCAATGCCAGACTGCAAATATTAGAAGCATTGAGATTTGAGTTTCTGAAAAAGAGCACTACAACATACATGTAACCTACATACAAAGTTTTTACTTCCTTTTCTAAAAGTAATTCATTAAAAAAATGAAACTAAGCTTTTCTAAAAGCAGAGGACTCATATTTCACAAAGATTAAGTTTTCTTCCCTTTACATTGCTTAGAAAGGAAAAAAATCACGAAATTAAAAAAACAAACATTGTCATTGCTAAAAGCCAACACATTCTGAAACGATGGTAATTTCACTTATATTGTTTTATTACATAAAATGTATTCAATTACTCTAATTTTCATACAAGTATAACATATATCACAACTCTAGTTCATAATTCTCTTAAACCTCTCATCTGCTGATTCTTAGCTGATGTTTGCTACAAATTGCTGTTATGAATTTACTTGGGAATCACTGGAAAAATCTCCTGCAACAGCTTCTTTTTCCTTTTTAATAAAAAGCAAAGCCTTACAGAGGAAAGAGAGTACTGTGAAGTCATTAAGAAGATGCAAGCTCCCTGTACTACATGGAGACCAATTAGTAGCTTTACCAGTCACACTCAGCTAAGGACTGCCAAAAGGTAAAGGGTATCAAACTGTCACACCTTCCCCCTCCCTATGTCTAGGGATTCAACATGCAATTTTAAAAGGCAAGTATGAAGAATAAACAAAAAATATTTACTTCAATCACTCAGTGCAAAAAGTGCCAGTATTTTTCACACTGATTGACACTTTGTGCCACAGCCAGAACAGAAAGCAGAGACCCTCATCCTTCCAGCATCTCTGTGAACGTCACTACCCGTGGCTGAAATTCCTAAGATTTTAGTGAAAAAAAAAAACAAAAAAGGATTGAAAGTAGAAGGTTGTATCAAGAATGCATCTGTCCAAAGGTTTGAGATAGATTTCTGGTCCTATTGTTTATTTGCATATGTGGGAAGGTGAAGGGGGAAGTAGAAATAACCTACTAAGTTTTCCCTATGCTTACACCCTATTGATAATTTAATACATGCACAGAAATCAAAGTTCTTCAAAAAAGCTTCTTCTCTAAAATTACAGGATTAAAGTTAGAAGAGAAAAAAAAATCAGGAACATAATGGACGAACAGAATTAACACTGTGGGATCATTCTAATTCCATTTGGGACACACATCCCTCATGAGGTTGAGTTTCTGTTCCACATGCATTTAAGAAAAACAAACATGTCACCTTAAGTCTTTAAAAGTACACTTCCCAAATTAGAGAAACGACCAAGGAGCCAATAGAAAAGCAATATGTATGAAGGGTAATTCACAGCAAAAACAAACTGTCAATGACCCTTGAAAGGGGTCCTCATGAGCTTGCTGGAGGAAGCAGCATGGCTCTGTAACCAGGCAGAAGTGCAACACATTATCCCCACTTTCCACCCCTTGGAGGAGGGGGCTCCTTGGCTGAAGAGTCCCAGGGAGGGAAACCCAAGCAGCATCACAGGATTTCCACAGCTCTACTGGCCTGTCAGCCTGCCTGCTGGAGCCTGGCTGCTGGAACCTGTATATTTTGGTTAAAAAAAGCATTATGCTACACATTTCTTTAGTGTGGAATTATTTGTAAACGTTCAGCTTTTGCTCTAGCCCAGAAATATTAAGATTGGTAGACGAGAGCTGCAAACAACAAAGGAAGGCCTGAGAACTTATTTTGTACAATGCCAAACTGCAAAACCTTCCTGTGGAAGTCACAGAGGGAAACACCAGAACACACAAACATTCAGTAGCAGATTGCCTTTCTCTTCAGGTAGCAGAGTACTCATTCCAATCCCATCACCTGTTCACGTGCAATCTGTTCCTCAGGAAGCTAACAGCAATTTTTTGCATTTCTATGCTTATTATCTGCATTTATCTGCAATTTTAAAAGTTATACAGACTCCCTTGCAATTTAACAGCAGTTGTACAGGTAAGAGCTTAATGCCACAGTTGCTTCCAGCCCGTAGGACAGACCTTCCACAGCCTGTTCCCTGACCCTGCCACTTCTCACTTTACTCCTTTCCCTAGTTCTGTCTGATTTTTACGCCTCTTTAACAGTGCTGCTGTAAACATGACAATAACAGCAAGGGAGAACTTTGCTGCTGAGAAAGAGCCCTCACAGAAGGGAATTTTCATAGTGTTCCCACTTCGTGGAAAAACCTGGAATCCTCACCCTAAAAACACAGGAACCTCCATCACACAGCCTACAAGATAACTACAAAACATAGCTGATTTTCCCCACACTAGTAAGGTAATACGTAACACAGCATTAAAACTGAATTATATTTTAACAGATTTGGACTAATGTCTAACTGTTTCAACATTTAAACAAGTAGCATACGGACATTTTGAGGAGATCCAAAGCATTACTGGGAACACAAGGGAATTAATCTAAACATCTTGAGGGTCACTGAACTGACTTGCAGTCAGATGAGAGAAATGTGCAAGGCACTTGCTGATCAGGGCCTAAGCTCCAAATCAGAGTGGCAAGCCAAAGAGAAAGAAGGGGTATTTTAAAACCAAGTACTAACGTGATGGTAGCCAGCAGCAGCACAGATAATTTGGATTTGAGCAGTACTACAGAGTAGATGCTCTGGATAAACCAACTTACCTTCTTAAGTACCATTATGTTGCCTTTTCTGAAACTACCACTTGTGTCAAGTTAAAGTCACTTGTATCTCTGCAGATAACATCTTGAAGCATTCTCTCCTAAACTTGTTCGAGATTTGTGGTTCACAGTGAAGATCAAATATTCTGTTACGTTTTAAGAGTCTGGGATCATCACTGGTACTCCTAATGCTTTGTAACACCGCAAATTCCCTGGCCTACTTACAAATCTGGAAATTATATTTTGCCAGCTTAACTCTCTCTCCTTGGAGTGTGAATGTTGCCTCATAACGATACCTGAAAAACAGTTACCTCATCTTGTCACTGCACTGGCTACCAACAAGAGAGCTTTAAGAGATTTTCTAGGTGTACAGCTTGAAATACTGTGAGATTTCTTGATGCTTGCAAAAGATAAAAAAAGGCAGGTTCTAACAAGGTCTGAGTATCCGAACTTACAATATTTTTTTATTGTATTCTTCATCACTGGATTTTTCCTTTCCAAAATCTGTATCATAGTTCAAATAGGAATTTACAAAACCAGATTAAATCCCAACAGTTCCTACATGCTTAATAATGTAGGCCTCTCCAAAATAGCAACAACAAATGAACCATCTCTAATAACCCTACAGAAAATGGCTTCAAATTAGCAAAGAGTTTTCTGAGCTATGTAGAATATGCTGAGCATCTGTAATTAAATCTCTTTCCAGTTCATAATCAAAAAGTACCCCTAGTTGTATCCTCCAAATATTCTACAAATCAAAATTCCTGCCAATTATCAGGTTGAAGGGATATAGACAAAGACACATTTTCCTTAACATTTTTTTGTCCTTTGAGGTCATCTCTACACACCACCCCGTTTACACCAAATAATAGCAAAATTAAATATTCAATTCAATTCACTGAAGCACACATAAATGGACATATAAACACTTAAAACTAGTGACAAATTCTATCAATTTTCTAGAAAAATCTATAAACCAATGCTGGTCTTTTCTTCCACCCATGGCAGCCAATGATTTAACCACTGCTCTCTTCTATTCAGTTATTTTATGTTATGCTCCAAACACTCTGTAGTTATTGTTTGAGATGAGAATATGCTGTTGTTTGATTGCTTTTTTAAATTATGGGTTTCATTTTCAACTTTTGATGTGTCAGGCTTAATCCTATCATCCAAGTTGTTTGTAAATTCCCTGAACCATGGATTGTGACTGTGTCAGTTTAACACCCAGGCAAATGAGAACCAGAGACTTGCAGACAATACCACAAAGGGAATGAATAACTCTTTGTAGGTTTGTTTTCCACTGCTGAAGATTACCTTATTATGGCAGGGCAGCACACTCTGGTCCAGCTCAAATGACTGTCCTTCCTATTTTTATGCAACAGGAACGTCAAAATAAAGAAGAGAAAGTTATATTCTGCATGACCCTACTAACTGTCACATCCTAGGATCTTGGCATTGAACAGATCCTCTTTAATGGCCCAAGAGTGAGCTCTTTCCCAACTCTTCTGTTCAGCAAATATTTTCTACTCAGATCTATACATTACTTTTCTCTCAGCCTTTATCTGTATGATACAAAGCAGGATAAACCACAGCCGTGTATACTTGGTCCGTTATGAGTGCTATTAAATCACTGGGATATTCAATGAACAAAGACAATCCTCAGAGTTTACAACAGGAGAATATTGGCTCAAGCTTGAAAGGCTGCATTTAACTATACCTTATATAAACTATTGTTTCACCAGCTGAGTGGTGTCAGATATGCCAGGCATCGTACTAATTCCTGGAAACTAAGCAGGGACGTGCAAAGAGGACCTTGCACACAGAACAGAGCTTAGTTTGGCTTACTTATTGCATAACTTTTTAGAGTAAAATGAGGATAGAATTACTGAAGTAACTTTACAAACCTCAGTCATCAACGATATGAAAATGCTGAGAAAATGTTCTGTGGCTATGACACATTTTCTTGGGTGGAAACCACTGTGTCATTCTTCCTTATCTCTGTTCTCACTCTCCCTCGAGACTGACTACTGACTATTCTCCATCAACCAGCTTTGATGCAACATTTTTACAGTGATTCTCCAGTTGAATGCTATCTCACAGTATATGGCAAGTTACACGGGAAACGGAATAAAATCTCAGTTTTGCCAAAGCATGGAGATTCAGGATTTCCTGCAAGAGGATCTGTCTGTAAGACAGCCCTATAGCAAAAACAGCAAAGAACCCTCAGTGAAGGTCAAAGACAAATAATACAAACCCAAGAAAGATGGCACTTGCCCTTAAGGCTTCATAAATAGACCTTACCTCCCTAGCAAAGCGCACACAGCTGAGAGGAAAACACTCACATCACAGAAGTGAAGATTTTGGTCCAAAACATGAGCACAAAATCTAGACCACAAACTATTTTTTCCCTCTTTCCCAAAAGAAAAGCTTTCAGTTAGTTACAAACACTGTTTGGTAGTGAGAAGGCAGAGTTGTCTCTCTTGTAGGCATCAGTCAAAGCACTGCACTCCTCGAAGCAGGGAAATAAAGAACAGTGAGTTTGACATGTGAAGGGCCGGACACACAGCTTGGCAAGAGCCACCTTCGCTCACCACATCCCTGCAGGAGTAAATGAACACACACAGCTCATCTGACTCCTGTGAGGGACAGAAAGGTGATTTATTCTTTCTCTCATGTGGCCAAGCAACATCACACAAAGACAGAAGTACATGGATTCTGTCAAAACCAACACCACACAACAGCAGAAGGGCCCCGGTACAGACACACTGTACAGAAGTTGTGTTCTGCAGTGAGAGCTCTCTTCTGTCAATCAAGAAACCCCTTCCCTTTGGGGGGGGGGCTTGGAATTTGGGGGCTTGTATTTCAAAGGGGTTTTTAATGTTATTACTTAATTTCTTTATTAAATCTGCAACACTTTGCCTTTCCATTACAACACGGCTTGTGGTTATGATAATGGTGGAGAGGTATTTAGGGAGAAAACAAACACCACCATGCTAACAAGCCATGACTTTCCATATGTAATTTGTTGACGAAGTTTGTGTGACTGATATTAAAACAGCTAAGAAATCTATTTTATTTCTACCTTTTTTCTAATATCTAAAGTCACTTTTCAATTCCGATGAGACCATTCTTTTTCAGCCTAGACAAGTTTTTGGCACAAAATAAATACATGATGTTCACCATCTAAGTTTAAAATGAGTCAGCTGGAAAATAAATGAGAAAAAGCCCCAAGCAGAAGTGAAGATGTAACTAAAAAAATGTAGGAGTTTGCATGTTAAATTTTAAAAGTTGAATTACCTAGTCAACATCTGTTTATATTAGTCATTATTGTAGCAAGTTTCAATCATAACACATTAGGAGTAACTTAATATGGTGAATTTCTTAAGCATTGTGTATCAGAAATATTTCCAGTCAAAAGAGGGAAACTAGATCATGACAAAAATCACCAAACTTCTGATCATTTAAGAGTGAATTAGCCACCCACACTACCCTACATTCAAATTCTTGTTGAGAACTTTTTTCTGCCTTATAACATAAAGTCATCCACATCTAAGTCTATTGTAACAAGTTCTTTTCATATTTCTATTTCAATTCACCCAGCCTTCCACAGTCCCTGGGGAATCACAAGTCAGCAATGCAGAGGGTTTAATTTTACCCATTTCACACTGGAATTAAAATCAATTTATATTTTATTATTTGGCTGTATTACTTTTCCAACTTAACTTCCTTACGCACTGACATTATAGACAAACACAATACATTAAAAACAGAGATAAACTGGACTGAGGAAGACCATTTATGGAATAAAATAGCATGTCCTTAGTTAAGCTACAGCATGCTACCAATACACTCCTACAGGCTCTGATTCAAAACCCATTGACTCCAGTGAGGTTTGGGTCAGATCCACTGCAAAAAGAACTTAATTCAGTAGTGGTAAATGAAATCCAAAATGTATAATTTGATTAGAAATCACTCCAAGTAACACCGTGAAGAATGCTGGTGACTGCTTCATAGCTCATACAGATTTTAGTTCCTTAAACTATTATTAAAAGAAGTCTGGAATTCCAAGTTTTTGCCAACCACACTGTCACACTTAATTGGGCAGCTGTCAACTGTTAGAAAATAACTGCAGCATCATCTCTTTTAGAAGAACCAGTGTGGGAAGTGAAACACTTCCATGGGAGCTAAACTTTCGGGAGTCATGGTAATGAATCTGTTTTCATCAGGTGACCATGAGTCATCATTTTATCAGCAGTTTGAAGGGTTTTCACAATAGCTGAGCGTCACGGTGCCCTGCACAGCCGTGACTGCAGCGCAACAACGACACGGGGCCATGTGCGGTGGGATCAGTATTTAAGGAAAAGTCTGGCTACTGACTCAAGAAAAATATTGCTAAGTCATGGTTGAGTAAATGCTGCAGGGTGCACAAAATGGCCCCAAATTGGAACACAAAATGTCCAGAAATGAGGCTTTTATTTGAGAATTGAAACTGAGCAATAATTTTGCTATTAAAAATAGATGCTTTTTAAGGAAGTTGTGAACTACATGGATGAAACATCAGGCAAGAAGAAAAATGTGTTGTCAGTTCTTCTCCCCTTTCCTCCACAGTGCTGTCAGAGTACACCCTTACATCAAATATTCAGATAGCTCCTGCATACTAGAACCCATCTACATTGTCCAAAGTAAGGAGAGGCTACATGAAAGATTACCAAAAACCATTTTAATAAACTTTCATTCTCATAACATCAAGAGCAAAGTCTGCATCTCTGCATCATGAAACTGTTTGTACCAGGTACTGCATGAACCATGGATCCCCTTACCTCCCGGCCTACTAACCTCCATCTGAACCCACTGGAAAGAATTGAAGAATTTCACCTACAGCATAAGCTGAAGCCTCTCCCAGGACCTAAAGACACTCGGTGACCCCATGCAGCATCACTGCTAAGCCCTCTTGTTTTGCTGGACTCGGGGAGATTCAAGTCTGCTTCTAAGTTTCCCATCCTTTCCTCCTTCAAGGCTGGACTCCGGGGTCAAGCAGGCAGCACCACCAGGATCTCCACAAAGCCGAACAGTGGAGGTATAAAATCTGGTAGTGCTGGTCAGAAACAAAGCACATGGCAAGTATCATGGAACTTACACCTTTGGATTAATTAGAATAAAGAAGAAAGCACATTGCTTAGTGTGGTGGGTATTTAGAATCCCATGTCACTGCCACAGCAGTGTAGTGCTCACAGTTAGCAAAAAAATCTGATTTTCATGCACAAGTGGTACTTTAAAACCTAATCAGATTTGAATTACCAAAAGAAGTAATGCAAGTTGAACAATCCTTTTGTTCCTTATTTGAAGTGATCCCCGTGAAAGCAGTGTTTCCACTATTGTTGTTTATCCCTCTGGCTTCCTATCCCTTTCTCCTTCTGCTAACACTTTAATCTCTCAACTCTTCATCCTCTCATCATTTCCCTAGGCTTGAAAATTAATCCTCTGAGGTCAGTGAGGAAACTTCCATTGACTCCAGGAGATTTAGAATTATATTGTACACTTAATTTTCCGACCCCTTCTGCCTCCCAACTTCCTCTTTTGTTTCTTCTGGAACTTATTTACTCATCCCTTCAGCCATTCCATATCTGGTCCCATGAAATTGGGAATTAAATGGAACATTAAGAAAGAGAACTAAATAGCTGTCCCTCCAACCATTATTATTGTTTGCACTTTCTATTTTAAATCACATTCTCTCCTGCCCCTTTTTCATTATCTTCTTTAAGACTTCTAAGCTCTTCTAGACAAGTATCCTATTTTACCCATTTATGCAGAAACAAATATGACAGCTGAGTGAAGTGTGATGCTACTCGATAATACCACTTTCAACCACCTGTATTTCCAGCTGTTCTGAGCAACATCACTTCAGGAAAGCTCCATCTCTAGAAAACCACTAGTTAGTGGTTAACATTACTATTTCTTAACTTTTGAAGACCCAAACAGCAAATATAAGAACACACAATACACATAAAACTCAACAACCCGTAATCTGTTTGGAGAACACTAGTACCTTGGTTTTAGATATAGAATACTTTAGAAAATTCTATTTAAATCACAGAAACCTAATCTTAGCATGTTTCTATTGAAACATTTGTGAGTACTCCAATGACAGGAATTAGACATAAAAAAGTCTTTATTTTGCAGTGAAGGGGAAGAGAAATTAACATCAGAAATACTGTATTTATTTGTTAATTAAAATAAGTGCTCTATTAAAAAAAAAACCCCTGATTCTCAAACCAAAACTCAGAATGCTAACACACTCCCAGCTATGTACACAAAAAAGCAGCCATAGAATCACTCTCATAACTCTGAGCAGTCACAATATATAAAATTTACTTTAAATACAAACAGCATTCCTTATCCTTACTTTCCACTTGAGAGCACTGCACTCATGTATCTGTGGACTTAATATAGCAGTGAACACATCTGTTATCCTTTATCACTCACTATATGGGATCAGAGATAAATAAAAAATCGGGTAAGAAAACCTACTCTTCTCCATAGGTTTTTTTCTCTCCAAACAACTCCCAGGAAGAAGAAAACACGTCACTTTCTCACAAAAAAAAAAAATTAAGGCTTAACTGTATATTTACAGCAATATTGATCAGCTAACTCAATGGACACATTTCACAGAAATGGAACTTCAACCTGTCAAGCCCTCTGAGATGTCACCTAAGAATCATCCAGATGGGCACAACTGGTGGAGAAATCTTGGCCAGTGCACTGTCACTGGATTACATTTCAACTGGTAGCTAAAAAAAGAAAACATCAAAAATACCAAAATAAACTTCAAAATAAATTCTTATCTTGTTATTCCACACCCAATGCAATCCACAGGGGTGTGAGCAGACCCTAAAATGACCCAGCCAGGGCTGTCAGTCCATATTGGGACACTGTCTGACAGGAACATGGCTTTCCATTTCCTTCTACCTGCTGTCCCAGGCTACAATCAATGTTCTTGCTACACACACTTTCATGGAGCACTCCTAAGATTCAAAAGACAGATGTTAGGTGTTATAAGTCAGTATTTTAATGATTACATTAAGATATGTCACTGTAAAAAAAAACAAAGTGCACAAAGTTATCATATCACAATCCCACTGTCATTTTCCTGTCCAATCACATCCAGTATTTCTATCTTTGTTCACAATATAAAACAAAAAGCTGCACTTGCTTTTTCAAATGAACTTGCCACCTAAAGCAAGCAAAAAATTAGCAGGAAGTATCAAAAAAGTTACATACAAGTCCAGCATGAGCTAATTTATATTGGTAACAAGGAGCAACAATGCTGAAAAATCAATTGCAGAGTGAGCTGGATCACGGAGGGGAACACTGAAACTACAATTATCTTAATCTAAGGCCTACAAAACTGAGACCAAATAGCGCTCCAAATGGGAAACAAAGTAAAAAAAGCTTCCCTTTGAGCTGAGCTATTGAAATGTAGTAACAAGCTACTCTTCCGTCTTTGGCAAGTGAACAGATTTCAGAAAACAGTAAATGAAATTTTTCTATTGCAGCCATAAAAATTACTATATTTAGTTCTGCAGCTTGGCATGAATAAAGTCAATTTACACAATTCTGGAAGAGAAATTCTTTCTACTTTGTCCAAAGTTTTAAACAAGACCCTAGTGATATTTTTGAAATCCATACAGAGTTCAAGATTTTGCTTTAAGCCTCACCAACTAAAGTTAAGATTTATTTCTCAGAACAGCAGTAAAATATTTTAGCAACACACAGAGAAAGATTAATTAAATTCATATGCTGGGGGTATTTTACCATGCAATGCTTTATGAAGTATCAGTATAAAATAAAATAGAAAATTGATGATCAAATTAACTTGCATAAAATACTATCTATTGCAAATCAAGACTGTATCATCCAGCTGCTTGGTAGGTGAAGAAAGTGCGTTTAGGACCTAATTGCAGTTTCTGTATTAAGGTTTAAAGCTATTTTACTGCATCAGTTTATTTCAATCCCTCTTAATTGCCCATAAAGCTAAGCTTAGGATCGCCTCTCAAAAGCAGACCAATGGCTCCCCCCTCTGGAAATAACGGAACATTACACCAGGGCGCAGAGATCGCAGATAAAACACGCATTAATAAGCAAAGTTAAATTAGAGGGGGTTTCCACTTCATTTACTTGATAGCCGGCTAAGATTTGACGGACTGACAACCTGCACTTTTCGTTCTCCTACCAGAAAGAGTCACATACACAGGTTTGAAAAACTAAAAGCTTAAAAAGAGACAATGTAGAAGATGAGGTGAGGCACCTGAAATGCGGAATCACGGAGCGCTTTGGGTTAAAAGGCATCTCGGAAACCATCCCTCCTCCAGTTCTTACCTCGTCCCGGACCAGGGACACCTTCCACTAGAGCAGGCCAAACTGGCTGGGGCTCTGAGTGACCTCGAACACTTCAAGGGATAAGGCATCCACAACTTCTCTTGGCTACCTGTTCCAGTTTATCACCACCCTCGTACGGAAGAATTTCTTCCTAATAGCTAATCTAAACCTACTCTCCTTCAGTTTTAACCCATTCCCCCTTTTCCTGTCACTACATGCCCTAGTAAACAGCCCCTCTCCACACCTCTTGTAGGCTCCTTTCAGGTACTGGAAGGTCGCAATTAGACCACCCTGAAGCCTTCTCCAGGCTGAACAACTCCAATTCTCTCAGCCTTTCCTCACAGGACAGAGACTCCATCCCTCTATCATCTTCACGTCCCTCCTGTGGACTTGCTCCAACACATCTGTCCTGAACATTTTCAGATTCAGTAAAATGCTCCCATCGATTTTAAACGCAAGGAATCTAAAATAAAGAATATAGTATTCTCTGTACACCACCTGCAGAGACAAGCAGGAATAGCTTTTAATGGAGAATCTTCTGCATGGGGATCTTCCTTGCAAAACTTAGGTGAGAGCTGAAAAGTCTTAGAAAATATTCACATGAAATACAAGTCTAGTGAATTTAAAGAAGTAAAACCTGACATACAAAATCCCTGACGTAACAAGTGAAATGTTAATCTGTGCACAAAGCGAATTTCAATCCGGTTAAGGAAAAGTTAACTTTCAGCATTTGGTACATGCAAAAAACTTACTCTCATTTCTCAAATACTGTAAGAAAGAAAAAGTTGTATTTCAGTAGCATTTTCAAAAGCTTTTTCTGTGATGCTGTTTACCTCCAGACATCCTCAATGAGAGCCCAGCTCTTGCTCAGGCAGTCAGGGATGCTAAACTTGGTGATTGCAAGGTCCATGCTGAATACCAGTAACACACCCTTGCTGAATAATGAGGCTGTAATGATGCAGGTCAGAAACCAAGTGTCTTCAGGCTTTTGATTGAGTAAAGACATTCCAAATCACACCACTTTTTTCCTTGGGAACTTACAGGAATATTAGTGGCATCGAGAGTTCTCAGCTGAGAAAAGCAATGCCTTCAGCCTCAACTCCTGTTGTTACCCACATCAGTGGTGCACAGACTCAGAGTATCAGCTAAAATGTGCTCAGAATTAAAGATATTTCTCCTGTAAGTCCCTTTTATCAACTCAGCAGCACTGAATAATAGGATACTGTCAACTGAAGGCTTACAATCCTATTAAACAGTAAAAATACAAAGCAAATATCCCAGCAGTTTTCCTTAGAAAAGAACACATAGCACACAAAAATTAAGTGCTTGGTCTTCTCATTGAACAGATTGGTTACCCACAAAACCAAGCTTCAACAGTTTCCACAGCCTGATCACTCAGCGAGGACTTTGTAGCTGCCCTCCAAAAAATTCCAAGCATACCCACAAAAGAAAAATCTGTTGTGTTATGAAAACTCCTGGGAAAAACACTTCCAAGAGAGTAATATGCTGTGCTAATCACAGGTTTATTTATTGATTAGCTGGTATAGTTACAGTAGTAGAATTATGAAGTGCTATGTTTATTACAGAATGTTTCGAAAAGCTTTGCTCTTCAGCGCATAACCAAAAATCTGGGACTGTTTGCAAAATGAATTTCAATGGCATTTCTATTGCACATGAAACAACTAATCCCTGAAAATGAAAAAAGAGGCCAAAAAAGAGACAAACAAAATGTAGAATGATAAATAGTTTAAGAACATTTCTACACCTTAAACCTGAGAAGTACATAAACAGTATTACAAGATTACAGGAAGAAAAGGATCCACCCAAAATTTTACTTCAGGTAGCAAATAGTGTTTTATCAAGAACTCCCAGAGTTTCTAGTTCTCACTACACAACTAATCACTTTTAGTTACAGCATTTTAATCCTCAGCTCACCCCAGACAAACCCTGCTATGAATTGTCAAGCAGCAATTCCAAGTTTGCTTCCAGAAGGAGACAAGAGCTCATATAAAATACACTACTATGACCAGAACCCTGAAGGATGAACTTTGAGTATCAACAGACACATTCTAAGCAGTATTACAGTTTGTATTTTTTCAAGTTATGACATTCTACTTACCTTAATGACAAATTTGTTGGATGCCATGATAGGTCAGTGTGAGCTGGTCCTATAAAAATACCAATAAAAAGTGATCAGCACTGCAGAAACACTCAGATCTCTACAGCAATCAAGAAGGAATTTCACATCTGTGGCTCATTCCTTCATTACTACTGTTCTTCAAACCCTATACACTGTGCTTTTAAAAAAACAAGGAAAACTCTTATTTAAAGGAAAATTACTTAGCTACCTGGGTTGGTTTCTTTTAGTGAACCTCCTAACTGTCCAGGCATCCTGCATCCAACACAGGAAATACAAAGTTAGAAGCCTTCCAAGTAAGAAACTAGCTTTTGGTTCACCTGGTATCCAACCATACATACCCCTTATGTATATTTAAAATTATGTACTACGCATGTGAAGCAACATAACCTGAGTCTTATGGTGGTTGCACAAAAGTAAAGTGAACTTTGGACATCCTCCTCTCATGCTTATCCCAAGCAGGACCTAAATCACTTAGTTTGGGATCCTGAGTGAATTACCTTGAGTTGCACAGCCTCTGACCCTGCCTCAGACCATTCCAAGTACCTCAGGAAGTGTAAATTTGTGCTAGAAGTTGAACACTCCCTTGGGCTCAAGAAAAAATAAAAAACAAAACTCAATTAATTGCTAAGGTTTTTTCCAAACTGGCAATTACAGTCACGGACTGAAGCTAGCTGGGAAGCTCATCATCCTCTACATGTATAGGAGCCAAAAACTGACTTGTCAAAAAAGGAGAAAATCAGGTTAAACTCATGAAAGTCTTTCCAGGTAACTCCACAATGTTGGGATTCAGGACAGACATGCACTGGGCCCTGTGGTAATAAATTAATAGCTACAAAAAAAACAGGAATACAAAAACTAAGATACATTCTATTTCACACAGGGTAGGAGGAGAGCCAACAGAGACTTGGACTGGTCAGAAAACCAGGTGAAGCAGAGTCTCAGCAAAGTGGCAGGAGGTAGAGTATCCAAACAATACAGTTCAAGCTTCAAAATAAAGAAAATCAGTAGCTGCTGGCTGCAATAAATGAAATGCAACAGAAACCACACTGAGAATAGAGCTGCCTTTTGTAATCTAAAGTTTCCTAAAGGATGAGGCTCTTTAAATGGCAAATCTGGTCAATTTTGTAGGAGATGGTATAGGAAAATACTAAAAATTGAGGCATGTGTACACATTTGTCATTGCATACTTCAATTAAGCACTGCAACAGAGCTGTCAATATTTCAGGACACAGTTTGGGGATATGTGTTTCTCTCAGGCACTACACTTACATGTTTCAAAATGCTGTCATTATCACTGTTGAACTTCAAAAGAAAGTGCAAAACAAGATAAACACCCACTTTAGAACTACACTGCGTAGCACAGATGATTTTAATCTTAAAATTCTAAACAGTCCTGCACACAGTAGCTGGAATACCATCATGCCTTGTGCCGTGCCACTGTCATTCTCCCTTGCACCAAACAGCCCTGGAAACTTCTCCATTTTATCAGACTAAATCCTGTCAACTTTACTGATGGCAATTTTGAGAGACAAAATGCAAGGAACAGAGCTCTGGACCACTTAAAACATTTTAGTTCAGGTCAGTCATGTAGTCAGTTCAGCTGAACTTAACCGGGCATCACTGATTTCTTTCTGATAACAATTTACTTTCCAGAATGATACTGTTGCAACACATCTACTACTACTCATGTGAGAGCTGCAGGCAGGCAGAAATCCCCTCCAAATCCAATTTACAAAATAATAGAAGAAAAACATAAAAAGGAAAAGGACACACAAGAACAGTTAGCTTTGGTTCAGTTTGCTCTTCCTGGGAGTAAGCTGACTTTGGGAGTTTGCCAACCACCCCATTCTTTGCACTGACCACAAAGATAAGAGAAAGGAAATACAGCAGACAGACAAAATGTAAGCAAATCCACAGAAAACAAAAAGGAAAATATTTCATGTGTGAACCATCAGGGAAATCACTAAAGTGACACAGGTGAAAAAATACTCAATACTAGGACATCAGAAGATGAGGAAAACCACTCATCGAATGTTCAAGCAAAAAAAAAACCTAGCCCCAAAACAACTAGCCCCAAAATACTTTGCCATTTCCTGTGTTTAAAAAAACCAAACACCAGAAACACAGGTCATAACTGCTACTGTTTGACAGCAAGATTCTGCCTCATGGAATGTTTTTTCTGGTGCACACTTCTAAAGTAAACCCTACATAAGGATATATGAAGACAAGCAAATACAGCAGAAAAACCTCCTCACAAGACTATATATATATATATATATAGTCCTGATGTAGGATTTGTAGTATTCCAAGACCTAAAATGTTGATACAAGTGCACAAAGACACGATGCAGAATTAAACACATAGGTTGCCCGTAGCTAGAGTGAGACACACTAAAAAAATAATGGGGCAGAATATCTTTCTTTCTTTAATTTGAGTCAAATGGAGCTGTGGGTACTCAGGAGAAGCCAGAAAACACGGTCACGCAGAGGGCAAGCTCAAGTGTTCTCTGCCAGCTGATGAACAGCACCTTACCTTAGCAAAGCAGCTTCCTGTGGCGAGGAAATGCAGAGCTCGGGAGGAACGAGGAACTGCAAACTCCGGGCATACACCTGGAGATACAGCAGCAAGCTTCACACACTGCCCATCACCGGGTGCCTTTACCACACCTGGGGAGAGGGGGCACCTGAAAACGGCAGAAACAAACAAACAAACCCTAGTTAAGGAACTCTGTAGGGTAAATTGATATTAACTGGTTTTGTCGTTCAAAATAATTATCGCAACATAAGAGTTTTCTGAACTTTCCCGTCCAGCACTTGTCAGTTTCTGGGAGAGGATCCTAAGCTTGGGGCAAGCAGCGCAATGCCCAGCTACTCACACATCCAGTAAAGCATCTCTAGCTCTAAAAAGAAACACTACAATCTTCTCATTTGCCATTCAGGATT
>WBMY01000536.1:722947-823041 GCA_013397315.1 Donacobius atricapilla
GGGCGGCGAGGGGCGGCACCTCCGGGGTCAGCCTTCTTCCACTTCTTCTCCTTCTCCTTCTTCTTCCTGCCGGGGCGCGTTTGAACGCGTCGGGGGCGGTGAGTCCTCGGCGCCGCGGGAGGGGCTCCTCGGTAGTGTCTCCGTCCCTCGCTCCGTCCCGGAGCGGGCTCAGGTGCGCCGTGCCCGCGCTCTGTGCCTGGGCCAGCGGCCGCCCCTCAGCCCTCCGCGCTTCAGGGGCGCCTACAAGGAGTGTGGAGAGGGGCTGTTTACTAGGGCACGTAGTGACAGGAAAAGGGGGGATGGGTTAAAACTGAAGGANTTTGGTTCAGTTTGCTCTTCCTGGGAGTAAGCTGACTTTGGGAGTTTGCCAACCACCCCATTCTTTGCACTGACCACAAAGATAAGAGAAAGGAAATACAGCAGACAGACAAAATGTAAGCAAATCCACAGAAAACAAAAAGGAAAATATTTCATGTGTGAACCATCAGGGAAATCACTAAAGTGACACAGGTGAAAAAATACTCAATACTAGGACATCAGAAGATGAGGAAAACCACTCATCGAATGTTCAAGCAAAAAAAAAACCTAGCCCCAAAACAACTAGCCCCAAAATACTTTGCCATTTCCTGTGTTTAAAAAAACCAAACACCAGAAACACAGGTCATAACTGCTACTGTTTGACAGCAAGATTCTGCCTCATGGAATGTTTTTTCTGGTGCACACTTCTAAAGTAAACCCTACATAAGGATATATGAAGACAAGCAAATACAGCAGAAAAACCTCCTCACAAGACTATATATATATATATATATAGTCCTGATGTAGGATTTGTAGTATTCCAAGACCTAAAATGTTGATACAAGTGCACAAAGACACGATGCAGAATTAAACACATAGGTTGCCCGTAGCTAGAGTGAGACACACTAAAAAAATAATGGGGCAGAATATCTTTCTTTCTTTAATTTGAGTCAAATGGAGCTGTGGGTACTCAGGAGAAGCCAGAAAACACGGTCACGCAGAGGGCAAGCTCAAGTGTTCTCTGCCAGCTGATGAACAGCACCTTACCTTAGCAAAGCAGCTTCCTGTGGCGAGGAAATGCAGAGCTCGGGAGGAACGAGGAACTGCAAACTCCGGGCATACACCTGGAGATACAGCAGCAAGCTTCACACACTGCCCATCACCGGGTGCCTTTACCACACCTGGGGAGAGGGGGCACCTGAAAACGGCAGAAACAAACAAACAAACCCTAGTTAAGGAACTCTGTAGGGTAAATTGATATTAACTGGTTTTGTCGTTCAAAATAATTATCGCAACATAAGAGTTTTCTGAACTTTCCCGTCCAGCACTTGTCAGTTTCTGGGAGAGGATCCTAAGCTTGGGGCAAGCAGCGCAATGCCCAGCTACTCACACATCCAGTAAAGCATCTCTAGCTCTAAAAAGAAACACTACAATCTTCTCATTTGCCATTCAGGATTTCTATGCCTACTGTAGCCAATCACTCCACTTAACCCTTGAAAAATACTCTCCCGGTATTTTTCAAGCACCTTCTTTCCTCATTGTTATTCACACTCCTTCATTCATAAACTTTCACCCATTCACATTTAAGGCTCAACGATTCAGTTTCAAAAACATGATACACATCTGCCCAGAACTAGAGGGACCAGAGGCTCTGAAGAGCATCATAGGGCCGTCACAAACAGGTACTATTATCTT
Organism: Donacobius atricapilla; assembly: GCA_013397315.1. Lineage (NCBI taxonomy): Eukaryota > Metazoa > Chordata > Aves > Passeriformes > Mimidae > Donacobius > Donacobius atricapilla. The sequence continues at coordinate 724,661 of WBMY01000536.1, forward strand.
GTTTAACTTTTGGGGAACTGCTGAATGCGATTAACGATGAAAAATACTATACAATTAAAAAAATTATACTCCTTTCTGCGCGGAGATCAGGGGTGTATTTTGGCTACAGTCATAAACTCTGCAACTATAAACGAAATTGAAAACAAACCCATTCATTTACACATGAGTATAAAACGAGATATTCTTGACAGCGGCTGCAGGAGTAGAAAGAAGAGTGAACACAGGTGAAGTATTACTGTGTTCGCAGTACGTCTTGTACTTACAGGAGTGAATACAGGAAAAGTGCATACGCGAAAGCAGAAGAGCTAAGGAAAAGCAGAGGTCGGGGAACAAAGTTATTTGAATTTGTTTTGGCAAGGGCACTTCTGCCCGCCCACAGGAAGCCTCAGACAGCTGGGCGCAGGTTTAAGGCGGAGTGGCTGCAGTAGCAGGTATGCGAGGAAGACAAATCAAGATTTATACGTATATTTTTAAGACTAGCCAGTGCCTGGCCAGGCTGGGCGGGGGTGAGGAACGAGACAGAGAGGCTGAGGCAGCGCCCGAGAGAGGCTCGGCGGGTAGGAGCCGACCGGCACCGCGGCCAAAGCCCCGGCTCTGCGAGCATCCCTTCAGAGGTTTAACCGAGGAGAAAAGAGGGGCTGGAGCCGCAGGAACCGGCGGCACAGGACGGCCATGGCCGCCCCCTCCCCACGCCGCGCCCNAGCGGGCTCAGGTGCGCCGTGCCCGCGCTCTGTGCCTGGGCCAGCGGCCGCCCCTCAGCCCTCCGCGCTTCAGGGGCGCCTACAAGGAGTGTGGAGAGGGGCTGTTTACTAGGGCACGTAGTGACAGGAAAAGGGGGAATGGGTTAAAACTGAAGGAGAGTAGGGGAGGGCTCCGGAGCGCCATGGAGACGTGGTTGGTTGGTCGGGCGGGTTACCTTTGCCATTGCGCTTTGGACTTGGCCGAGTGTAGCAGCGTTTCCTCTCCGAGTTATAACTTTGTGGCCCCTCAAACCAGTAAGGTATTTTGGTATAAAACCTGAGTATGCGTCCGAAATCCTATGGAAGGTAGTTTTTTTTCCAGTTTCTTATTATATAAGGATTCATTTATCGCTCTCTTCGTACCGATGCCGCTTCTGAATACCATAAGGTGGTCAGGCAAGGCTGCGCTAAGGTAAAGTGGTGTCAGAAGCATCACACCTTGCTTTGCCTGCAATTTGAAAGTTCTGTATTCCCTTAGGAGCTTAGCTACTCATTGAATTTCATTAACTGTAGGGGGGAAGGTGTACTTTCTACCTGCTTTTGGGCTTCAGATATTTACCATCTGAGCAGTAATGCTTGTAATTAGATAAAGCTTTGTTGTGTTTAAGATTTAGCATGCCAAAGCTCGAAGCAAATGCAGCAATTAACATTTCAAAATGTCTGAATTGAGGTTTGTTTGTTGGGTGGTTTTTTTTAGGTTCACAAAGTAAGGCTTTTTGTTTAGTGTTTTAGTCATCTGCTGCACTGCAATTAAAGATATTAACATTCAGCTTCATCTGTTCGGTGTTGTTATTATAGAGTAAGAAAAAAAAGGATTTCTGGAATACGTTTAAAATAATAAATTATCTTTACCTAGGTAGATGCCAGTTTGCAATGGGTCTTAAAACCTTCTGGAACGACAACAAAGTTCTGATTATTATGGGAACTAGCCTGGGGCTAGTGCACTGGGGCTGGTATTACTTGAAGTCCAGTCCTATTTTCCAAGTGAAGACAGAGGATTTTGTTCCCGAACCTGGGATTCTGACATTCATGATGCAAAGTGATCGCAAAAATAAAGAAAAGTAGCATTAGTACTTTGATTTTTGGGTAAGTTGCCTAATTAGTTGTGTCTGTGTCTTAGAGGGAGAAGATTAATTAATTGCGACTTTTCAAACAGATACAGCCTTGGTGTTCTAACTTTAGTCTGTTAGAATTTTATCCTTCTTTGCGAGTGATTTAATTTTTTATACCTACATGGACCCAAAAAGTGCATCATAAATCTCAAAAACTACTAAATTGCACATGATGAAATCAATAAAGTGAGGGTATTATATGTCTTAAAGATATTTTAAAACAAGCTCCAGTAACTTAAGGACAGCAATCAAACTCTTGTGACTGGACCTATAACAGTGTCCTTTCAGGCTTAAAACTGCCCAGAAGTAATTGTGACTGTACATAGTAGCAAATTCCGTTTTTGTAGGGATGGTGATTACAATAGAGAATGAAACAAAATGAAGTACAAGTGTAAATACCGTAGAGTTTGCATAGAAACGTAAGTAAACATTGATTTAAATTTTACTGTTGTAAGAACTGAAAACTTTGTGCGCTTCTTGAAGTAAGAAACCTTTGTTTGAGCCAGATTTCTTAAAGTTGTTTCAACATCAAAAGCTGTTGTTTCTGTTGCCTGGCAAGCACTGCTGACTAGTTGAGTTCTTTTGTTCTTGAGTAAAATCAGGTGGATATCACAGTTGTTTTGATACTTCAGTGCAATTCAGTGAAGTTTATGATACCCTGCAACTTACAGACCTGCTGGTAACAGTAGAGACCAGTGGTCAGAATTGAAGTCCTCGATAAACAGGTATAATTGATGCACTGTCTGTGTTGGTAGTAAAATCATGTTAATAGATTTTCTCAGTTAAAAAGCATTATGGAATGTATAGGCCAATTGAGGTTTAACAAGGTGTCGTCCTGTGTCCTGTACTTGGGTCACAGCCCTGTGCTGAGCTACAGGGAAGAGTGGTTGGAGAGATTCCTGGGAATGCTGGTGATAGCAGCCGAACATGAGCCAGCGTGTGCCCAGGCAGCCAAGGGAATCCTGGCCTGGAGCAACAGCGGTGTGGCCAGCAGGAGCAGGACAGGGATTGTCCCCTGTGCTCGCACTGCTGAGGGACACCACCCTTCAAAGGGGACCCTGAGGTGGTGAATGAGTCCTGGCAAGGGCAGTGTGAGGAGCGTGGCTGGGGGGCCTTCAGCGTGGAGAAATGAAGGCTCAGGGCAACCCCATTGCTCTCTACAACCACCTGGAAGGAGGCTACAGGCAGTGGGGGTCAGTCTCTTCTCCCGAGTAACAAGTGCTAGGACAAGAGGAAACGGCCTCAGGGAGGTTTAGATTGGGTATTAGGAGAACTGCCATCCCAGGAGGGGTTGTCCGGCACTGGCACAGGCTGCCCAGGGGGTGGCTGAGTCACCATTCCTGGAGGTGTGCGTTAAATCCGGTGCATTTAATGGATGCACAGATGTGGCACTTGGGGACATGGTTCAGTGGTGGCTTGGCAGTGCTGTGGTAGCTGCAGGACTCGACTCTAAAGATCTTTTCCAACCTAAATGATTTTTTGATGCAGTATTTATCCTTCAGTGGCTTTTTTTGGTGAAAACTAAAATAGGTCAAGCTATACAATATTTTCATAAAATTATTCTAAATCTCTTTCTGGTTTTTATTGTAGGTATAACTAAGCTTGAAGGTTTTCGTCTGTGACTGTTGTCAGAAAAGATGAAGAAAACTACCTGGATTAGAAGGAACTTTCTGCTTGTAGCAGGACTGTCACTCATAGGCGTCCATTTAGGAAGCATGCTTGTAAACTTTATTGCAAAAAAGTCTGCTCAATCTCATTCAGAAGCTAAAAGAGATCGTGGGGAATGAAATGGCTTCCTGCTGTCAGTATTTATCAGTTTTGCAACATGATTTAAGCCTGATTTTGAGAGATGTGATGGGTCGTTTCAGGAACATTATATATACTGTTTCACACTGGAAATAATAGTCCTTACCTGTGAAGAATTAAATGTACTACTCTTAAAATTTAAAAGTGCAATGAATTATAGATCCAAGTAAAAATGAAATGTTTACTTGGCTAGAATTCAAATCGTACCTTCAAAATGTCTCGCCTTGAAGCTAAAAAGCCTCCGTTATTTATTAGTGAGCCTTTAACTAGAGATGCAGTGAGTCAGTCACTGTCTCTGCTGAGTGGAATATTAAAATCTTCCTACGGTCCTGCTGGTCGACTCAAACAGCTCCACAATGGTGTGGGGGGCTGTGTTTGTACCACTTCCCAATCCTCAGCCCTCCTGGGGCACCTTTCCGTCAGCCAGCCCGTGCTGCGTGTTCTGACAGCCTCTGTACGCAACCACGTGTCACGTTTCAGTGACTGTGGCTTGTTCACTGCCATTCTTTGCTGTGGCTTCATTGAAAATTTCAGGGGCCTGAATGTTGCACCTTTCACTGTCGTTAAAATAAGCAAGCATCTTCTGAGTTTGTGCATGGACCACCTGAAATCTGAGGCTTGTGGTTGCCGGGTGTCCGTGGATTTTAGCAGCATTGAGACTCTTGTTTGTTTAGTGCGCAGCGTTTTAACAAGCAAACCTGCTTGCATGCTTAATAAAACTGAAGTTGATCATCTCACCTCACTGGTTTTAAAGGCTTTTATATTTACTGTTCCATGTCATGTTGAGACTAATGCTGTTTTAGGGAAGTGCGTGATAATTCCTGTGAAAGGTAGAAAAGTTGTGGATTCTACAGTTTTTCCCGGACTGCTGATAGAAACGCCAGAAATCCAATTGGGAAAACCACTTGCTGTCAAAAGGACTGGTTCAAATGTGATCAAGATTGCAGTTTTCAGTGTGTCCATGTCAGGTGACGGCTCTAACCCTGAGGAAGGAACTGTAGCGGTCCACCACGGCATTTCTCTGGAAGTGTCAGAGCTGAATCAGTTGCTGAATGTGGGGAAGCAGCTGGTTGAGGATGAGGTGGGCCTTGTAGTGTGCCAGAAAGTGATGCATCCTTGCTTGAAGCAGTACCTGAAGGAGAACGGTGTCGTGGCTGTGGACAGGGCTGGGCTGTCGGTGATGGAGCCCCTGGGCCGTGTGACAGGTAACAGCCAGTGCTCTGCCCTGAGCCACTGTCCTGCAGTTTTTGTTGTAAGCTGAACATTACCTGGCGTGCTCATTGCAGAGGGAGGAATCCCTTCTTTTCCTCTGTATCCTACCTTAGCAGCTGAGCAAGAGTTGCTCTTTTCTAGTCTAAAAACCATTTTTTAAGGTGAGATTGTGTCGCTGTTTGACGCACAGACATGCACTCACTTTGGTGAGAAGGCATGAACTGTTTATTATCAAATCTGACTCCACTTTTATAGTATTTCTACAAAGGCCAGGGACTGGAGGAGAAGGTTGACACCTCTCCCCATCGCATTGGTCAAGACAACTGGCAATCAGCTGTCCATATCTCTAAGACAAAGAATGTAAATTACCTAGACTTAAGGAAAACATTGCATCTATTTATAACACCCCTGTGTGAGAAACAACCTAAGAACTATGAAACTGTGAGAGACAAAGAGAAGGCTGAAAAATCAGGGTGACAAGATTGGTCTTCTGCAGGCCCTGATGGTGGCATACCACAGGTGTTATTGCTGCTTGCCGCATGAGGGATATCCAGTTCCAGCAACTCTTTATTTTCGAACTCTGATTCAAGGCAAATGAAACAATTACTTTTTTTTTTAATCTCAAACTACCGCCAAATCTTGCGCTCTAAATGCGTTGGTTTCTAGGATTTCCTGTGTGAATTGAAATGTCAGGTATTGAACAATGTATAAAAGTTAAACAGCCATGAGAAATAAAGTTTATGCTTTATGAAATGCATCAGCTAGCTGTTCTGATGGTACCACATGCTGTTTTCTCCCTTTTTAATTGACAGGTTCACAGCCTATAGCTTCCATACATTCGTTGTCTCCTGGCTGTTACGGCAGTTTGAAAGATTTACGCATTCAGAGTTTTGCTTCAAAGCATTTTCTACATCTAATTCCTGAGGACACAGTTATCTGCAGCCTGATACTCTGTAACAGAAGTGAAACAGCATGGGATGAGTTGAAGGTAGACAAATTTTCTTTAAATCTTTCATTGGAAAGCCATGTTTCTAATGGAAAAATAAAATACTGCAAAATATTAAATACATGAGTATAGAAACATAGTTTTTTCAGTACATAAATTAAGTTTATTTGCTTCCAGAATTTCAAAATCATTGAAGTGCTCATGTTCATTTAATGTCTTTGTTTTAATACAGGGATTTGTTTAGAGACAGGTACATCCTTCACCTGTTCTTGAGGCCAGTGCTGGATAAATAGTTTCATTTTCATTGCTTGGTCTATGAGGACATAAAACTCAAAACCGCCTAGCAAAAAACCAGGAGCAGCACATACAATGATAGTCAAGCATTATTTTGCATTGAACAGTTGGTCTGGAAATGTCATTGATACTGAATGACTTTTTATATATAGCCCTGTTTTGAAAAAAGAAGGATTAAAATGGAGCTTTTTATTTCTGCCTTTCCATAGCGTGGACAAATAAAGACAATTTCTCATTAAGTGAACATGGTCTTGAAAATCCCTCAGCAGCTTTATATCCACACGTAATTCGAGTTTATGGAATCTGTACCAGAAACTACTGAAAATTTTATTCTGGTGTTTTTTTCACTGGGGACAGATCCTATTAATCGTGGTATGTCTAACAAGAATTCCATATGATTTTCAGCGTGTCTGTGAAACGGCAGAGCACGTGTTACAGTTAACAATTAAGGAGCCTTTTGCATTATTAGGAGGGGGCTGTACAGAAACTCACCTGGCTTCATACATAAGATACAAGGTATGTAAGATATAAGGGTCTTAAAGATGCTTAATATACTTCAGAGACAAGAATTTATGTAGAATCACTAGAACAGTTAAAACACTTGACCCTTTCTAGATGAATGTGGCATTTTTGCTAACTACTAATATAAAATTAAGGGGTTTATTTGAAGCACTCAGTTTTAATTGTATCTTTTAAACTTAACACTGTGTTTCTACTTGTTCATCTTTCTTTATGTGTCTATTATAGTAATTGCATGCTTTTAAGTGTTGAAAATATGTAGTTTTTATAGTGAAAGATGATAATGCAGAACTCCACTTCGACTTTTTCCTCATGTGGGATAATCATGACTTAAACATTTTTTAGTTAGAACTGAACCATCTGTTTTGGGGGGAAAAAAAGCAGCAGTATGATACATGTTTGAAATTATTTCTGTAAAACAGTGTTCTAACTTCGCTTTTCTGGTTCTGGTTTCTTTTTCAGAGTTCTAGTCTGCCTGCCAGCACTTTCAAAGACCTAGCTTGTTCTCAGACACAATACCAATTGGTTGCTGACGGGTTTTGCCGTTCCCTGGAGTCTGTAGCTCGCTCTCTGAGTCACGATGGTGAAGAAATTCTTACAGACATGGTTTATGGACACTGTTGGTTTGTTCCATCAGGTTCTCCCTGTGTCTCCAAGTGGTCAGATTTAGTTTCAAAATGCCGCTGTGGGATGAATGATAACACAGAGGACCTCAGCTGGAGGTTTTTGCAAGGCCAGTCTGGCTCTCCTGGTATACAGAGCTGCCCTAAAGAGCCTTCAGCAAAAGTTGCTGATCTCCTGACTCTGGATTGCTTTGCTGCCAAGTGCAGTGGCCTGCAAGTAGCTCTGGAGACAGCCAACCTGATTTTGGATCTTCAGTACATTATTGAAGATCAAAATTAGCTCTGATCTTAGTGATTTGTGTTGTAGAGCAAGACAATGAATTGAGAGCAGGGTAATGCATAATGTGTTAAAATATTTGAATAGGTCGGAATGTGGACAGCAGACAGAAATTTTAAATTCAACGGTTGGCCATTGAATACTCTTCCCATTGTTAATCTACTGTGCTCTCAAGCATTTTCAAATGTTCAGCCTATTCCCTCTGCATTCAGGAAAGTTTTGGATGTTGGTTAGCTCTGTGGCATCTTCAAAGGAATGAGAGAAATGGATTTGCTCGCTGAGAAAACATGCTCTGTGTTAGAATTTATAGAGTTTCAGCAAAAGCTTTACACATTCAAAGAGACTTTTATATTGCAGTAGAATTTTGTCCCTGGTATTTTTAAATTTTTAGGTAAAAATGGCTTAACAGATACCTTGAGCCACCTGTTCTTAATTTTGTTCTGAAGTTTTTGTCACTGTATACTGTATGTATATGCAGTTTCTGTTTCTAAATGGCTGAAAGATTTTTAATTCATATATGTAATTCATTTAACAAGTTATAAAAACTCAACTTAAGGTAGCAGGTAGGTAATAGAAGATTTGAAAAGCAATGGCAGACTGGGTGGAAAAAACTTTTCTCAAGTGGACCTTGATTGTCTTCTGTGGAATACAGGGCAGTCTATAATGAAAGTTCTATCATATAAGCAAAGTTGCAAAAAAGAATGTCCCACTTACCATTCAGTTAACTCTTTGACTGTGCATGGCTTCCTCTAATGAGGTAAGGCTTTAAGCTGCTCAGACTTGGTTTGATCTTTAAATAAGACTGTAGACTGAATAATCATAATTTTCTCATTCTCAGCTTGCAAGCAAGATCAAAAAGGGTGGTACAGTTTCTTACCTAAGCTCTTTTTCTTTGCCACTTTTCTTTCCCGTCTTTGTTTTCAGTCACAAGGGACAAATTGTTCATGGTATGTTTCCAGAAAACATCCAAGTCAGTTGTAGTCTAGTCTGCTTATTTTTTTCCTGCTGTCTTAAGTTTTTATATATTTATTTACTGCATATAAGCAGTAGAATTGTTATGTATAACTCAGTTTTGAAATATGTAATTAAAACGATATCTTTCCAGACCTTTAGTACAAAGTCCTTTTAATTTTAAGAACATAAGTAATCATTTTCTCACTGGAAAAAAAAGTGAAGAATTATTTAAAGTTCTTTATCTTTTTATGACCTGAAATGATTGCTTCAGTGCTGCAAGGCATCCTCTGGTGACTTGTGCAAGGGTTGAGAATGGAGGCTGCTGAAAGCTGGTTACTAAAAAAGCTGCTTTTATATCTTGATACTCCTATGTGCCATGAACTATATAAAAACATCAGGAATAATGAAGCCAAATGATGATGCGTACCTCAAGGCATCAGAAAAATCTTGGTAATACTTCATCTAATTATGATTCTCCAGCTCAGAGTGCTGAATTATACTATTTTACTTCCTATAATAGCAGCTTGTTATGCAGTGTGAAAATGCTGAGTTTGGTGACTACAGCTGTGAAGTGAAAATTAAAACAATATTCAAGTAGAAGTACTTGCAAGTGTTCTTTTGTCTTGGTATCTGAAGGTGGAATCACAGGTCTGGAATCAAAGCTGACAGTGTTTTTTATTCTCCCCCAAAAAAGAAAGTCACAGATTAAAAAACCGAAAAAATTTATTTTGATAAGTAGCTAAAAATTAATTTATATGTGAACTAAAGATTTTTCCATATATAGATAATTTTAATAACAATGAATTTTTGTTTCCTCCTGTGACTAAAAAGGATAAATAAGCAGCTTGCTCTGCTGTTCATGGACAGTACAGGTTCAGTTCTCAGTTGTACTACAGTAGGCTTGAACCTTTAGTGTTTAGTGTTGCCTCATTTTTATAAGGTAACATAGGAGGAGTACAACTTCGGATACTTTTTAAAATCCAAGTAAAAAGAATTTGACTCCATCTAACAGCAACATAAAGTAACTTTTTTGAACTTTCATGTTTTCTAATAAAATTTGGGTGCAAAATAGTTTGGGTTTCTCCATGTGTTTTAAAGTTAACAGAATGAAATATCCTGTTGTAATGTCTCTGAGAAGCCACTATGGTTTTATTCCTGTTCTCCTTGGCATTTGAAGTTCAGTGGGAAAAAATAGCATCACGTAAGTATTAGGCGACAAGTGTTTTCTGGTCATGACCTTGGTAATGTCTGATTTCCACAGATTGCTGAGATTAATTTAAACTTTAGTAATTCTACTGATTATACACAAGAAGTACAAACCTTCATTTCCAGCCTTCTCAGCTATGTTCATGCTCCAGGCCTAGAAGGAGAAATAAAGAAGTGCTGATATTATAATCACTCCGCATATTCAAGTAAGATGCCAGTGTAATATAGCTGCTCCTTGATTCAGTATTTGTTTGGTATTTCTATTCCCATTTGATACTTAAGCCCTCAAAGTGAAGACCTTAAAAATGCTGATTAGTTAAGGGATCTTTATTTCTATTTATTGTGACCTCTTTCAAGCAGATGCACCATTAAATGTTATTATTTTGGCATTGGTTAATAATGCATAATACCTGTTTTTCATTGATTCTGTTTCTTATCTGTGAATTTGTAGAGTCACTCTGAGCCATATCTAAGATCTTTTTCTGTCTGTTCTCCTATCTATAAAATGGGAACAAAGATTAGTGAGTGAGGAGTTCTAAGATCCAGATGTGAAATGAAAAACTACTCGCTGCACAGGAACAAAGAAAGAGATATTTTAAAGTAACTCAAGTCCTTGTTAAAATATTAGAGTCATTTCATTAAGGAAACTTGGATCAGAATTTATGTAGATTCCTTCAATTTTTTTTCTGGTAAAACACCACATTTTTTTTATGTTGAACCTGGAGGCATTTTCTTGTTCTCTGAAGTTCCAGCAACAGTACATTACTGTTGCTACCAATAATCTGATTTATTGCTTTACATCTTCAGTACAAACACACACAGAGAAATGTGACCTTAAAGCTGTGTGCAGGAATGGTTGGAATTCAAGATCAGCAATGTCAGACATGTCAGCAATCCTTATTCTATCGTGTCTTCAGAGTCTGTGCTCTGCTGTGCAGAGTGGATGTTCATATGATGCTGATCCTTGAGGACAGGCTAGAAACAGATTTGTGGCTTTGGGAAACCTAACCTTACTATATTGGTAGCATAACACTGGTCTGTTGTTCAATTTTTATTTTTTTTTTTTTAAATTCAAATGTTTGGGCTTTTTTAGGCTGAGCAGCCATTACAGTGTTAGATCTGTCCCAGTAAGGAGAGTATTGATTGCTGTCAAAGTTTGTGAGGAAAACAGTGCCTGGAATATCACAAGCACAGCAGAGTGTGTACAAAACAATTCACCTTACCCAAAACCTCTACTCTTGAATTTTACTTGTGCCCTTATTTTGCTGGGCTGGTTACCAAATGTGGTATTTATCACATTTTCAGCAGTGCCATGTGAATGGAGTCATGTAAGTATTACACTCTTCAATCTCAGAAAAATCAATATCTTTGAGTCAGTCAATGTTGTAGGAAGAACTTTAACTGGATCTACATTTGCTGCTGTTCTGAAGATGCAGAAACAGTCTGACTTTATTGCAAATGGACTGCCTCCAGCATGCTTAAAATCTGCCAGCCAGACTTTTTGAGAAGCCATATTACAATGGTTAGTTCTAGAATATAAGTAGCTTTTATCCATTCTTGTGAAGTTATGTTTGCCAGCAGAGACAAGTTGCACAGTACTAATAAATAACTTTTTGACCAATAACACTGTGATCTTATATTCTCAGTTAAGAAATATCTTTGCTTTTTGTCTGTATGCATTGCCTGGTTCAAATTAGTCTTGCACAACATAAGCTCAAAAGCATATACAAATTTATTCTCTATGCTGGAAGCAGAATTTTAGTCACAGTGTACGTAAGTAGAGCCACCATATCATTATTCTAGGCACCAATAAAATTAATTGCAGAACAGGTTCCAGGATTGGGCTGCTTGACCAAAGCATTAAACACATTTTCTTTTCATACCTTACTGCAAATCTCTTTATAAACTTCAGCTTTTAAATGTGCTTGCACATGAAAAGCTTTTATTCAAGCTTTTATCATGTGCCTGGCAGGCCCCAGCTGTGTGTGTCTGCCTTCTGCAAACTGATTACAAGTGTCCTTGTTATTTTCTGTCCGGACAACATCAGCTCTCTTCAGGTACACATTAAATACACATTAAATACTAGCTACTTACTATTTTAATACTATTACTTGATGTCTGCTAAGCATTTGTGTGGCAGCAGTGCAATGTCAACAGCTATTCCTTATTGCTAACCTTTTTTTTATAAACCATTAAATCTAGTCTCTTTAAGGCTTTATGATATTGGTAGACTAATATGTTATTTCTGATTTTAAAAAAAGGGAGGTTTGGGGAAAAATGAGTTCCCTAATGTGTGGTGATGACTCTGAAGAACCCTGAGTCACCATTTGCATGTGGGCTGTGCAGGCCCTGCTGATGGGTGGTGCACGCAGGCAATGGCTGAATGGTTTTTTCAGGGAATTGTAGGGACTGTGGTAGCTTCAGTTCTTGGAAGACTTTGTGACTCCAAGAGCCAGAAGCAAAACTATTTCACCTTCATTTATTACTCTTTGTAACTTAATATTCCTCCTGCCATGCGCCTGCCCAGCCACTTGCTTACACCTCAGCTCAACAGAGGGAGAAAATGGGATGAAAAACCTCCTGGCTCCAGATAAACCTCTCCTGCCGTGTTTCCCACTCCTTTCCCCTAAATTCCTTGCTGCCAGGTGGCATTTTGCCCTTTTTTTAGCTGTGTTTAAGGGGAGCTGGCCTAGGGCAGCTGCTGGAGCCATGTGGGAGTGCCCAGCTGCCCACAGAGCTCCTGAGGTACCTCACAGGGAGCCCTTTTGAGAGCCCTCACGAAGAGTGGGGGAACATCGCTGGGTTTAATGGAACCTGGAGCCGGGGAACAGCCCTAGAGCTGTCAGCAAAGCCTAGTCCTGGGGAAGGTGCTGGGAAAATGGGGTTTTTCCTTGTGCAGTGAGGGCTTCAGCAGGGACAGGCACCCTGGAGATGAGCCAGCCAGAGAGCTGACCTCAAAGAAGGCACAGAAGAAAAACCCAAGTTCTCTTTGATGACGGTGACAAAAAGCTGATGGTTTCTGATGGTTGTTACCCAGGGTAGCTGTGACAAGCTGTCCTGCTCCCTTCAGAGATGGATCTCAGGGTTCTACCTGTGGGGAAACAAGGGCCTATGGTGTGCTGAAGGACTGGGGAATTTCTAGACACTTTCTGGTAGAGCTGAGATCGCTTCTCAATATCTTTAAAAATGGGGAATGGCCCAACAACACTTCATGAGGGAGTTCTGACAGGAAGACCACCTACCCACACCCCTAGAAGTCTCCTCAGGGGTTGTCTGAGCATGTATGGGATAGAGACAGAGGAATTACCCACGGCCCCTCTATCATCACATGTGCTGCAGTCCACGAGATGACTCCAAAAAGTAAGTTTTAATACATTTACTTTGCACCAGCACTGTGCCTGCTAAGCAGGTAATTGCGTGACATGGCTGTCTGTCTAGGCCAGCCTTTTTGCTCTTTTTCTGCTTTCTATTGCTTCATTTTTAATCAAGCAAGGAAATATTTTTCCTGTAACTAACAAAGGTGGAACAAATTCTTCACTTGGTTTTGCATACCTTACCCCTGCTATGCTGTATTTCTTCTTTGGCATTGTCAGCAGAGGTGAGGAAAGGAAAATTAGATTTTTAGTTTTTACCTGAGTTTATTTTTAGTATTTAAAATCATAATCCTAGGAAGCATGTCATGAAACTGAAGCCTGTCCCTGTATCACTATCATGTAGTTGTAATCAGCAGTGCACTGACTTCCATGCTTTGTGTTTGACCCAGGTATCTTTACTGAATCAGGTTATGAACTGTCCTGTCATTATACTTTACTTGTAAATGTGAATTTGTCCATAAATTATTCTGTTTTGTTCCATAAATTGCTTGGTCTGGCCAGTCAGATGCATTAATGTTCTACAGCTGGGAACATTTCTAATTGAAAGTTGTTTTCAGCTGAAACATTGTTATTCAAGTAGTAGCTAAGACAGCTGAAGATGCCCTTGCTGTTTCCTACCTTTGAAATTAACTAATTAGAAGAATATAATACAAAATGCTAAGAAAGGGGAATACTTGAGCTCTTTATTGAATAATTCAGTCTCTTCCTTTTTTCTTGGTATAATGTGAGCCTTTCCAAAGCAAAGCAGCAGAGAAATCATTTTAGATTCTAATAACAAAAATTGCTATGCAAAACCCTCCTTTGGGTACTGAAATATTATAGCATAAAATAAAGTGTATAAAAGAGGCATGCACTTGGTGTCTTTGTGAATGTAAAATCCCTTTAAGGAGTTCTTTATACGAGTGTTTCGCAGAAGAGCAGAATTCTGAGGGGAGTGTAAGTGCACATGTCCAGGTTTTAGGTATTAAGAAGGTCTGTTGCATCTGCTTAATCAAAATGGCTGCTAATTGAAAACTCTTTCTCAAACTGCATGCGAAACAGCAGATGTCACTCCAGTTTTTAGTTGGGTCCAGAGAAGGATTTGCTTCACTGTAAGAATAACTCATGCAGAGCATTGTTGCTTATGTTTATTATAGTGTGTTAAGGAATAGATGGAATACATCACAGAATCTCTGAGATGACCTGTGGATTGCTGGTGTAAATACCTGAGAAATGCTCTTTCTGGGCTGTGTATGTTGGAACCAGTTTATGCAGAGCTGTGGGCAATGAGCAGCAATGCGTGCCTCATGCATGGTGCATGTTTAATGCAGTGGGGTTCTCTGTTAACTGAGAAGAATATGCAGTTGCATGGCTGATCTGATGTAGGTGTTTTAAGATTATATTGTAATTAAGTTTATCTTAAGCAAACTACAGCAAATAGTCTGATGGGGCAGTTTGTTTCTATGGTCACATTTTTATCATAGCAATTGTTAAATTCATACTAAGTTCATATGGTAGCCCAGATTAAAGTTTTAAGTTTCTTGAAGTACTGCTGATTGAAGGAGGCACATCTTGTATGACTTTACATGTACTATGTGTTGCAAAGTTTAGGCCAAAAATCTCATGGCAGAGAGGCAAAATAAGCTCCCTGAACACAAAGAGAAACATAAGCATCCACAGTCTTAAGAATGTGGTTTTGATTGGGTTTGCACACTGGTAGAGGCTCTAAAACCTCCCTTGCTATTGGCCCTAAAGACACAAGAGTAGAAAGCAAGATTATTTCTATTTTATCAGCTACTTCTAGTTGCTTAAAACTATGACTTACGGGCATAAAGTCATCAGAACTACATCTGTCTGAAGCTAGTGCTTGTAGAGAAAGGAAGATAAAGTTGGTTTTACATTGGAGGAAAAAAAGAAAAAAAAAGTTGTATGATATCAGAATGCACTTTAGGGGAAAAAGGAATAGTTGCACCTTTGCAAAATAGCAGAGGTGAGTTTCCATTTTGCTGACAGACATTTTGCTTGAAGCTGTGGATAGTGAAAAGTGCTGCAGATAGTTATCTTTGTAACAGATTAATATGAAACGTCTCTTGAATGTGCATACCAGCCTTACCAGGATGACTTACAGTCTTGGAAAAAAGGGATTTATTTGCCATTTGCTTTGGTCATACCTAGCAGTTGCTGCAAGGTGCCAGGCAGGTGATATTAAAGGACTCAAAATAAAATACTTATCTATATTTATAGCTTCAGATAGAGAATATTTGCCAGCCTAAGTGATGACTGGGTGTAGTGACTGGCAGAGCCAGCAGTAACTGTAAGGCACAAAATCAATTCCATAGCTGTAACAAATACAGTTTAAAAAACAGCCATGAAACGCAGAGGAGAATGGATTTGGAGCCACAGGCCAAGAGATTATTTCTCTACAGGGTGGAAAGAAAACACTCACTTTTATCATAATTGTGTAGTAAGGCTCCCTGAATAGAGAATTAGATTGATGTTTTCAGGTAGTAAGAACCTAGAGTTGTTTGGCAAGGACACTATGGTCTTAACTGTGTGTGTAGTAGAAAGAATACCTAGAGAAAAAAAAACAGTTCATTGAATATATAAGCTTGAATTTCATTGGGTAAAGATGGGCGAGCTCTGTCCCACATGCTTGTCACTCGTGTTCATTAATGTTTAATCAAGAATTCGTCCAAATTCCTAGCCAGACGTGCTCTCAATAGTTGTCACAGGAACAAAAGATTGGCCCTGCCGGGGGCTCTGGCTATCAGCAGAAGTTCCAGCTGAACAAGATGTTTATCTCCATTAGGGGCAAGTCACTTAGATGAGAACTTGTGCCAGGAGCAGAAACACTGTGCTTCAGCCTCTCCCTGGCAGAATCCTCAGGGATACGTCGGTAATGAATAGAGTTGACGAAATTATCTCAACAGAAGGTTCTCGGTGTGATGAATTGGAAGGTCTGCGTGGCTCTGGTTATTGTCAGAGTGAGGCAGGCTGTGCTCTGCCTGCCGACCTCGAGTGGAGAACCTGAAGGTGTTGTATGGGAAGTGCCTGTCCTCCCAAGAGCTCCAGCCAGATGGTGAGTGTGGGATCTGCTGCCTTCCCAGAGACCGCACAAACACTCCCTGCTTTCTTTTGGCCTCGAACAGTGTACCAGGAGGTTGTTGTCATAGTGCTGAGTACTCAGCTTAGCTTGGAGGAGCTGGGGTTGATGAAATTCTGTCCTTTTCAAAGAGTACTGTGCTTATTTTTATTGTGATTGTCTGCGTTAAGCTGGTTTTGCCTCCTTTTCTTTGAATGATGGGATTACAGTGACTTGTTAGATAAGAAAGCATGAGAATCTGCTTTTATTCCAATTTTTAAATATTAGAACATTCAAAATATGGGCAAGATCTTAGAAATGTCTATTTCTTTTTGGTTCTGGAATATAAAAAGATGTCATTTCCCCACCACCATGTTGAAAATTTGGTCTGTTTCTTGACACCGTTTGAATCCAGGGAGAACAAAATAAGATACAGACCAAAAAGACCTTTTTTTCTGCCCTCAAAAGATACCAGTGATGATGAGGCACAAAGTGAGCACACTCTCAGCTGAGATACAATTATCTTCATTCTCTACAGTGGCCTTTTAAGCACTGAGGGAAGAACAGCAAGAACTCTCCTGGTCTGCTCTTTTAGCTTCTAGCAATCAGCAATTTAAGGGCTTCTGGGTCAGGCTGCATCTGGATTGTCAGTTTTAATGGGCACTTGTAGGACGATTTCTCAGTAATGCCTAAATGTGAGTTTCTTTAGGTTTGTCTTTATTTGGAGGAACTAAACTCTGGCTCAGAAGAAAAGAAGGGGACAAAGCAAACCTGCTGAGTTGAGATTTCAGACCATGAAGGAGTATGTCTAGGGCTGAGCCTTTTTGTGTGAGTGTTAAGAGCAGTGACTAAAAGCCATGCTGAAGTACTGACATGGCAGGATGAGATCCAAAAGTGTTCATATGGACTATCTGTGAGCCCCTGGGTCACACTTTAGTGACAATTTCAGTCTCTGTTTTGATCAGAAGAATATGAGTGTCACCCTGATTTTTCAGCCTCCTCTTCTGTCTCACAGTTTTCATAGTTTAGGTTGTTTCTCATGCACAGGTGTTATAAACAGAAGCAATGTTTTCATTAAATCAAGGAAAAGTTTTCATTCCTGTTCTTAGAGATATGGACAGCTGACAGACAGTTGTCTTGACCAATGGGATGGGGAGAGGTGTCAACCTTCTCCCCCAATCCCTGGCCTTTGTAGAAATACTATCAAATGAAGTCAGATCTTCGTAATAAACAGTTCATGCCTCCTCACCAAAGTGTGTGTGTGTGTGTGTCTGTGTGACAAACAATGTCATAGGAGATCATGGAGGTCACTTTTATCTGTGCTGGGGACAGAGCAGAGGGCTGAGCTGGAGAGCCAGAGAGAATTATTGCATGAAAGCAGGGAAAGAAAGATGAAAGGTGTGCATGTCCTGTTCTTGAGTTCTCTAGGTGTCCCTGTTCTGCCCACCCAGGCTCAATGCCATCTCTTCTAGAGCTCCCAGCATCAGATGGTAAATCATAATACAAATTATTTAGGAATAAAATACAGATTTACAGGTGAAGTTACCCAGGGCACTTACATCATAGTGAAGGCACTCCAGACTGGCGTTATTCTGCAATAGCAAATATTTAAAGTGGTTTATCTTCCTGATGTCTAAAGAGTCCCTATTGCTCTGAGTTAACCAATGCAGGGAGTTGTTACAAGCTTGCAAAACACAAATTAAAAAAATACAACTGCAAAGCACAGCCTAGGCTGGACAAACCACCTGTGATGGAGCCGTGATCTCTGTGGCAGGAGCAGCCTCGAATCCTTCATAATGGGAGTGCCCGTAGTAAGGGACCACAAGCTGAGCTTGAGCCTTGTGAGAGGAAGACATACATGTTTGTTTCTGGGTTTTATTTTAAAAAATACATATATATATTCTTCAGCCAGAACTGTCTGCATATAAAAGAAAAGGGGCTCAATGAGGCCCACTTAGATAATCCCTGCAACAGAGCAAGTGCAGGGAGATGTGGCTTCCCGATGGGGTAGAGAAGGAAGCCTGGTTTAGGATGCTGTAGGTCACACCTTAGGTGAGAAGAGGTGGTATTTGATCTTTTGTCTCTTGAGTCCCGCCTTGCCTACAGAGGGCCTGAAATTTCTACTTTACATCCACATCCTTATTAATTAAACAGTAAGTGTTCATTTGATCTGGGCATTTGGGATTTGGCAGCTTTATATCACAGTTCTCCTATACCTGTGTATGAAGGTAATACTGAAGTCCACAATGCATTAAAGGTTGAAACCTTTGGCAGGCCTTTGATATCGAGGATGAGAGATTCCATTCTTCTAGACTTAGCTTCTTTTGCAAATTGTTAGACTAGGGAAACCATTAGAGAGAAAATCTGGGGCTTTTGCTGAATTTATGCCTGGAGAGATTATGCAAATCAAAGAAAAGGTCTGCTGCTCTGCTTTTCTCCCCTCTGCTATTTGTATCCTTTAACACATTTGTCAGCTGCAGATGGGCAATAAGTGAAGGGCAGAGAAAGTGACAGGTGTTCAGTCCTTCCAAATCCTATGTGGTTTTAGTAAAATAAATTCTAAAAAAAATAGATTTTGAAGAATTTGGTTGCTATGATAAGGCTAAGTCATCAATTACTCTGGCTTGCTGCAATTCTGTCATGGGACTGCAGGCAGACTGCTATGGTAAGGCAAGCACCTCAGTCGCAGTCCTTCAGTTTAATTTGCACAAAGTGCTTGTAAAATTTGGAATGTTGGTAAAGTTGGGTTGCAAATGTACATTTCTCTGTGGTACTGCCTTCTCTTGGTACATACCTATTTCCAGAGAGGCTTAGGCCTTAGTAGTGTTTCTTCCTTAATCTCAATACACCAGTGAAACACTTCAGTGTTGCTTATATTGGTAATATTAAATGTACAGAACACAGCTCTTGAACTTGGGTTCTCTAAAAAATTTAATTCTGGCTGCTGCATGGGAATAGTGAGACCAAAGAGGTCAGAACCCCCAGTGCTCCGGCCTGTCCCTGTGCTTTCATTGCTGAACTCCAGCAGTTTAACCCACAGCTCTTTCATGCACTAAAACACTACTGAGCTATAAACTGGGGATTTCAGTAGCTAATCCGTAGATGTTTCAGTCCATTGTGTAGTGGGTGTGGGTCAGTGTTGAACAGATGTCTTTGAGCCATTTTCCATGCCAGCAGTCAGTGTGTCCTTCATCTTTCTAGTTATGTCCTTTGGAATAAACAATTCTGTTCTCAGAGAGCTTTTTTTTGCTTTGCTGGTTTGTTTTGGCCAAGGACTGTTTTTTGAAAAGAGGAGCCAGGGCAGTGTACAGTCAGTTTTAAGCAAACCATAATGACACTGTAATATTTTGCACTAATATTCAGCCATGGGCTGTCTATGTGGTACACATTGCTCCAAGAAAGATCTAGCCTGGATAAACAAGGGAGGTAAAGCTGGAGAGCTTTTCTTACTGAAAGCTGTTTATTTGGAGCTATATTTATCACTGTTTTCTTTAATAAATACCTCTGTTTAGGAGGTACTGTTATGCCATATGTTTCAACAAATCTCATCTCAAGCAAGTCCTGATGGATAAAAAACATCTTATGAAATATCTAGTCTTTGGGTTTTTTTGCCTGAAGAGGGTAAAAGTAATGTATGAAGTCATGCACGGTGTATCCAGATGTTCTTCCAAGATCTACCCGAACAAGCATGGATTTCTGATGGTTTTAAAAGCAGAGAAGGTAGAAATCCACTGCATTGATCTGTCCGGTGTGAATGCAAATAGCTCTTTCCATAATGGCGGTGTGGGATGAATTCCACCTTTTTTTCCTAAGAACAGATGAGTCTACTGCTTTTGGATGACAGGTGCTATTTCTTTCATTCCAACTTGTGTATCAAGGACAGGTTGGATGGGGCTCTGAGCAGCCTGGTTTAGTCGAAGATGGCTCTACCCATGGCAGGGGAGATGGAATCAGATGATCTTTGAGGCACCTTCCAACCCAAACCATTCTGTGATTCTTTGAGTGTTCAATGCTTCTGTCATATAGAAGATAATAATTCAGCCTTGGAGCGGTGCCATATAACATGCAGCATCTGACTATTCCTGGCTCAAGCAAATCAGAAAATAGAATCATGGAATGGTTTGGGTTGGAGGGGCCTTAAAGCTCATCTAGTTCCAAGCCCCCTACGGTGGGCAGGCAGGGATGCCACCCACTACATCAGGTTGCTCAAGAACCCGTTCCAACTTGGTCTTGAATGTTTTCAGGGATGGGGCATCCACAACTTTTTCTAGGCAACCTGTTCCAGTGTCTCATCACCCTCACACTAAAGAATTTCTTCCTAACATCTAATCTAAACCTATTCTCTGTCAGTTGGAAGCTATTCCTCCTTGTCCTATCACTCCATGTTCTTGTCAAAAGTCCCTCTCCAGGTCTCTTGTTGTTCCCCTAGAGGTACTGAAATGCCACTGTAAGGTCTGCTTGGAACCTTCTCCAGTTTGGACAGCAATCCACCTCAGGTAACCCATCATTTGTTCTCTGTTTTAAAATGTGTGTTTCCATAATAAAAAAGTCTGGGCTCACTTCAGCTGCTGCTTGTTACTGTGGTTCAACACTTTTATATTTGCTTGTTGATCACAAAGGCAGTAGGTGGTCATGGACTCTAAGTCCCATCAGAACTCATCTCATATTGAGTCATTTTACCCTCCTGTATTTCACAGGTAAAGTGACTGTGACTTTACAGCCAAAGGGACACGATCTACAAAAGGTTCCAACCATTATCTTTGTAAAAGAAGCAGCAGCAGTCAGATATCTACACTCATCACAAACTGGATCACAGCAAAACCACCAGTCATCTCTGACAGTCATCCCGTGGTAGGCTTGTGGTTTTCTAACTGCTTCACACCCACTCACAGCTCCCTGGTGCTGTGACTCAGCTGCAGAAGGCTTCTGTGCCTGGCCTAGAGCTACACGTGTCACTGTGCTGTTGTCAAGCCACATCCAGGCAGTGCTCTTGGTTCTGATAGATTTTGGCTCCTTGGTGTCAGCTCTGGGCAGGACGAGCCAGGGAAGCTCTGCACAGGCTCCTGCTCATCCTGAGCCTTCTGTGAAAGGGAAGGGGTTGGCTGCTTTGTCCTTGCCGAGCTCCCTGTGTGCTCCAGCCTCTCTGCTGGCTGACAGGCTGTCCCTACTGGTTTTTCTCAGTTCCCTTGCAGCTAGCAGAGCCAGAAACACCTAGTTTCCTCTGGAAAAAATAAGCACTCTGACTCTCCAATTTCTTGCAGGATTTCTCTGTGTGCACTTCTTTGCCAGTGGTGCTGGGGTGTCTTATCACTGTAGCCAATCCTGTGCTTGGGTATCTTTGTTGTTTTCTGTATCAGTGTATTGTGTCAGCAGAATCTCATTGGAAAAAGAAGGAAAGTGTCTTTATATTTTCCCTGCATGGTTTGTTCCACAAGGTTTATTAATTGAATATGGGAATCTTGAGGGCAGAATTGACAAAAGTCAACTGTTCAATCAGCTCTCAGAATTCAATGTTGTAGTCAATAATCTGCTTGGTAAAAGAAAAAAAATCTGAGGAAAAATATATTTTTGTTACTGAAGTGTTCTTGTAATGAAAACATGGGAGGTTTTGCACAAAGAAAACAAAGTAACACAAAATAGCATAGTTCTTTTTGTTGCTGCTGTTTTAGTAGCACTGAGCAAATGAACATTTAACATGAAAGGAAATATAGATAAGATTAAAGTAATCATTAACTAAACCAGCTTCACTGCAGGAACTTGATTGGATCCATTTGAGACTATTGCATTGTGATATCTGCCTCTTCAGACTGTGTGCCTGGTTAAAATAAAGTGAAGCACTACTCCATCACCCAAGGATATGAAGAAAATGGGATTACTGCAGGGGTTTTGAGGAAAAGGTCTGGTGCTCTGTAATTTCAGTGTTTAGACACTTTGAGTGGGCTCATTAAATTAAAGGTTGCTTAATAGGAAAGAGCATTAAGTGACTGCTTAAAATTACTTTATAGCAGTCACAAGGATTTTTAAGAAATATATTCTATAGGTGTATTTGAAGGTAATGGAAAATTTTGGTATAATTCTATTTAAAATTCAAGTAAGAAACTTCTGGAGCATAGATCTGTATGGAACTAGAAGGAATATTGGATATTGCAGGACACAGAACTGATTTTACCTTTCACAGGACTCCTTAATGTGCTTGGTCAAGTAGTTGATCAAGAGGGTTCCAGCCTTAGCCAGCCAAAAGAAGGATGGATTTGCTTGTTGGAGATCAAAAATACCAAAGTAACCTCTGCTACAGTCTATGCTATTGACTTTTGTTGCATTATTCTGTCTTAAAATATCAAATATTTTAATACAGAATTTTTAAAAACACAGAGGGAGTTTTCTGTTCAGACTACAGTGCACAAAGACACAAAATTCCTTGGCTTGCATCCTCAGGAACACAAAAGCTTATGAGCAATCACAGAATAAATTACCAGGATTTCTGGCCCAGTGATTTGTTGGAGAAGGCTGTTGAGCATTTTTCAGTCTTTATTTCTTACAAATTGTTACCAATGTTGTTTCTGCTTTCTAGCCAGATTAATCCAACCTTTTAAAGTAAAATTTTCAAAAATACTCTTTGTCAGTCATCTTGTGCATTTAGACGAATTTTTAAATTCTCCCGTTTCTTCTCTAAAATAACGAAGGGGTTTGTCTGTATTTTGGGACTTTGGTAGTTCCCATCTTGAACCCAACTCATGCCCTCCTTTTTTTCCCTCCTTACATTGTGCTGACTTTGTGAAGGACATTCAGATGTATAGAAAGCCTGACAACACTCTCAGAGCTTTCTGAAGATCTGATTCATTTCATCCCAGTAGTAGCTTGACTGTTCTTAGTCCAAGCCCTGTTGTACTGATCTTTGTCCCCTGATGTCTTTAGGGAACTGCTTCCAGTGATGTTCAGTCTCTCTGGATTCTCAGATGCCTGTTGTGCATGTACATTGTTGTTCTAGGAGGGCCTCTGAACCATTGTGGTGGCAAATACAGCAGATTTTGCTTGGAGCTCTCTGATTAAAAGGGCAATAGTGTGCAGGCAAGCTTTTGTTTTATACACAGCAACATCTGAGGCAGCAAACGACCCTCTTTGGCTGTGATTGTGGATTTTGAACCACCAGAAGGCTGCTGAACGTTAGTCTGCTCCGAGAGTTAGGATAAAGGATGAACACTGAGTCTCTGAGATCTGTATCAGGAAATGGGGAAATCTGTGAGTTTGGGTGTGATACTTCTCTAGTCTTTAAGAAAATTCTATTTTGGGATCAAACCACAATAAAAAAAATCACAGCTGCTGTACTCTGGTGAAATAAAAAAAAATTGCCTGATGGCTGAAATGATAGAAACTAATAGTAGAGATCAAACTCAACCTCAAGGAAGTAACAAGTGAATTAATTTTGATTTTTTTCTTCTCAGTTAGGAGTCCCTCCTCTTCAGCTGGACTGCTTTACTTTACCTGTGTTTCGTCTTGTCCTGTCAGTCTTCACAACATCAGCCAAATGTGTTCTGGGAAATGGCCCGCTGCAGTGGCCTTCCTAATTTTTGTTTTATTTTGCTTTCATATATGTGCATGTGTAAAAATGTACATAAATGTTTGGGGGTTTTCTGTTTTGGTTTTTTTTTTTTGCTTGGAGCTCTAGTCAAGAGCAGCAGTGATGAGGAAATGTTAATCTTTAGTTGAGAAAAAATCATGTCTTCAGTGGAGAATTGAATTTGTTGATCTGATCAATAATGTGATATTTTTGACATATTTGGATGATAAATAAGGTCTTCCTTTATTTGTGTGCTTGTGCAACTAATAGAATTATAGTAAGGGTATTGTATGTGCAACAGAGGGTAAATGCAGGCATTGCACAGCAAGAAACCAGTTCCAAATTCCTGTTTTTCAGATAATCTGTAACCTAAGTTGCTAAAATACACATATATTCATTGCTATTTCCTGATCTTAGGTGTCCTCTGGGTTATTAGAGTGTGCATAAAAGAGCCACAAGCAGTTGCACCTTTTGATGGCAGTTTTATTGTATATCCTCTTTGTGTATTCTTTATAAGCTATGGTGCAAGTTTCCATTCTGTTTTGCCTAGGAAGTGTGGAGTACTCATCTGCTGCAGTGATAAATAATCAGGTATAATAATTTAACCTGGCAGATACACAGAATTTAAGATCTCTGTTTTGAAGCAGTGGAAATAGGTGTACCTATACTTCCTGAAAAAATTTCTGTGAGCTTGGCTTCCTCCTGCAGTTACAAACACTTGGAGTCCCAGTTTTCAGTTAAAAAAAAAAAAAAAGAGAAAAAACAAGTGTACTGATTGCAGTGCAGAGAAGCTTGAAAATATGAATCTGACAGTTTCCAAGCAGGCAAAAAACTGTAACTATAAAACCAGTGGTTCGGTCTACCTTATTATGAAGTGGGTGCACTGGAGGGGGTTTAAAGGTTTGGCAGGACTAATACTGGTTTTAAAGCTGTGGGTTAGATTTATGTGTGCTGCGGGCCTCGAGTGGGGAAGTCATGATGAGTTTTGTCCTAACGAGGTATAAGAAGCACATCATCTTTCCCCACTGATGTGTGTAGGGAGACACAGCACAGCCATGTCTATTTGTGCTGCAGCTGCTCTGGGGTTTTCAATTAATTTTGTTCTTTTCCACTTCATACTTTCCAAGCTCGCCATGTCCATACCAGCTTGAGGAATTGGACAAACCACTTTGTTCTTCCCTGTGGGCAGTGAGTCCAGTTCTTCCTGGAAGTGTGAGCCATAGGAACCCCAAGGAGCAGGCTCTTCTCGGCTGTAGTGTTATATAAGTGCCGGCTCCTGAGACCTCTGCCATCTCTGCAGTGAGAGGACATGCAGCCAGAGCAGGACCTGGATTGTGCATGGGGGTGGCTGAGGACCCTGCTGTTCTGGAGGGGATGGCAAATGCCATTGTTACCCTGATGCTGTCAGACAAGAACTCTGTTTTGTTAGGGCATCAGCAAACAACAGGCAGGTAGTCTTTCATGTTTTCTTCTGGACAAAAGGAGATTAAAACAGAATGAGGAAGAAAAACGGCCAGATCGCAGTAGCTGTCCACTGTTAATCCTTGCTGCTTTTCCACATCATCTCTGTGGGAGAAAGCAAAACACAGGTACTCAAATCTGCACTGGGTTTTATGTTTCCTTATTCTTTTGAGGGAGAAGTTGCTAGTTGTTGAAGGCAAAAATAGGTCATGTAGCTGCTGCATCTTAAAAATAAAATCTTTGGCAGACTTCCCTGCCTGCAACATAGTGCGCTGAATTTCAATGAAAATCACCCAAATGTACAGAGCTCATAGGCAGCTCTGAATTCTGCAATGGAAAATGCTGCAGCGCACATTTCCCAGCAACTTCCGTGCCATTTCATTTGCTTGTTCGTAAATCTTTTCTCAATCAAAGTACTATTATTTTTTGTAGACAAATATCTAGATTCTTAACTCAGCAGCATTCATAATACTCTCTATTTCCTCTTCCATGCTCATACAGGGGATTTTGGTTTCTTTGAAAATATGAAATACATTTTTCTGAAAGCAGTCTACTTGAAAGGCAAAAACAAAATCCAAAACTGATGGTTTAGAAGGAGTAGAAAATCTTTATTGTCACAATTTATTGATACAGACAGCTATGAAGTCTTTGTCTTGCTCAGACTGTTGAACATTTTCCTTTGGACTTTTTTTTCTTTTTTTCAGTGCTAGTGTCAAAATTGTCAAAGATATGTGGTAGCAACCTAGGATTATTGGATTGTTGCTGTTAACCAGGAGGCTGTTCAGCAGCTGCTGTGTTGATGCTGGCATTCTTTTCCGTGCTAGTTGGAAGCATCAGTTTATTACTGCCATGTTACACTTCTAACATAGCATGGTGCAAAGTAATGGGGGTAAACTCACTGCAAAGCTTGTGTGATCATGTCTAAACCACCAGCTGGGCTAGGATGAAATCTCCAGTGCTTCTCTTGGATATCTCTATTAACATGAAGTACAATGGAATAAAGACAGCATTTGTTTAAACTCTTTATTCTTCTGAGAAGCCTGAGGATTTTTTGGCTGTTTTCCCTTCACAAACTGATCTTATCAAGAAGATTTGCAGTAGCAGTAAATTGTATAATCCCAAAGAATAGAATGTGTGCATATGGCTGGCAGTGCAGTCTCTGTACCTCTTCTAGTGACTAAATATAAATGCTGAAAGAGCAGGTAGAAGTTTGATTCTGGTATGATCAGAGAGTGAATTTCCTAGTGGAGGGTGCATATCCTTTCACAGGGAGGATTCTCTCCAGAAAGGCTCAAACCATTTTAGTACATTCCCCTAAAGCCCTGCCCTTGTTTCTGGCAAACACACAGCAAGTTCTCACTTTCCCTGCCACTGGATAGTGCAGGAGCCTCACAGAAGATGGATAAGGATTGTGTCTTCTTTTGTCAACCAGTCCATTAACAGATGTTCAGTTCTGTGTCTTAGCCTAAACTAGGCAGGGGCAGACCTAAAGTACAAAGCTTTGCAAGAGCTGCTGGCTGTGCTTTGGCAGGATCATTTATGAGGTTGCTCAGGAATGAAAGTCTTGGTAGTGGTCAGCAACTGGAGAGGTCCCTGTGACCAAAACTGGCAGTAGAAAGAAAGGGGTCTTCTCTGAATGCTCAAATCACATGATTTTACTTGTCTGTACAGAGTGTCCATCTACATTTGCCATTTTACCAACTCACTGCAGACAAATTATTCATTGTGTACTTTCACATCAATTAGCACTTGCTGGTGTGGAGTTTGCCTGTGGAAATAAATGTTTGATATCACTGGGCTGTGGGTCATATTATCCAAAATTAGCATTTTCATGTGTATTATCTAAAGGGGATGTTGACCACATTTCAATCTAAATTAATCTCATTTATATTTGTTTTGAAAATGTTAGATGTCCTGTCTTTCCTTCTTCTCAGTGGTTCATTTTCCCATATTTACCCTTGCTGGCTTGTGACTGTCTCTGTGCTAGTTGTTTAATTGACAGCTGGGTTCATTTAAGTTGATAGAAAACCGAACTCTGAAGGGAACCATGTTATCAAAATGCAGAGGCTAATCCTATTAGGTGAAAGCATTTTTGTTTAAATGGAAAATTATTAGCCTGTATCTTCAGTATCTCTTAAGGACTGACATCAGCTGATTGGTGTTCCTGGAGGCTCGTATGATGTTTCCTGAGTTGTGTAACTGTGAATGGAGAGGCTGAGGAAAATTGGTTTCCCCTAATTGTGCGTGGGGGACTCGGTCTCGCTTCCCATGCTGGAGTCACTGTATTGTGTTGTTCTTACATCTCACTGCAAAAGCAGTAGAACACAGTGCACGTTGGGAAATACATGAAATCCCCCCTTCTTTTCTCCTTCCCTAACTGAATCCACTCTGTTTTATTCCTGTCTGTGCCTGCAGCTGAAGTCATGTGGCCATACATCTGCTTTACACTAACAGGCCCATTTTACATAATTCATCATGTGCATCCACAATGCCCGCTGCTAATCCGGGCTAATCCAGCACTTTCCTGAAGAGCTGCATTAACAAGTGTTTCTTCAGCTTTCCAGCTCAGCCCTGGACAGCTCTGGGTCCTCTGGACACAGCCCAGGACACAGGCTGGGGAGTGCAGAGCCACCAGTCCCCATCCCTCCCTGGTGCCTGCAGCCCCCCCAGGGCTGGAAGCCCTGGACATGCTCCTCATCCCTCTGTCAGGGCAGGCTCCAGCAGCTCAAGGAGATGAGGCGCCTGGGAGAGCTGGCACTGACAGCCAAGAGCTGATGTGCCAAGACAGGCAGAGCCCCTGGTCTGCATCAGTGACTTCTAAAACAAATCCTGACGAGCGTGTCTCTGGGGGAGTGCAGGCTGTGGTGCCTGCTGTGTCCTCGTGTCCCTGCACAGCCAAATCCAAGGCCTCACCAGAGCTCTGGCTTGTTTCCCGATTGCAGTAATTTCTGCAAGCTGAAAGTGTATAATTTAGGGGCAGAGGCATGAAAGGTGAGGAGATTTTTGTTTGCTTTTTGAGGTTTCTTCATACCTGTGCTGGTGTCTGGACAAAGGGTGATCTCCTGAGCGGCAGTGGACACCTGAACACCTGCTCCAAGCTGAGGGCTCAGCTGTACTCTCACAGTAACTCTTGAATTTCCAGCTGTGGCTTCAGAGGCTCTTCTTTCACTGTTACAGACAGGAGTTAGAGCCTCTTCCTTGAAAATTACAGACTTGAATGTGTTTTCTTTCCTAATTTACCCCTGAGTCCTTATTCCTGACTGAATATTTCTTTTCTTCCCATCCCTATTTTACTGGTATAGACTATGACCTGGCCCTGCTTGACAAAGAAAACAAACAGACAAAAAATTACTTCTAACTTTTCTCTTTTGGCAAGTACAGATGTTTTAGGTCTGATTTTTGTCTTGAGACTGCTCTGGTGGATATGATGGTGCTGTGAGGACAGTGAGGCACTGGAATATTTTGCCCAGTGAGGCTGTGGATGCCCTGTCCCTGGAAGTATTGAAGGCTGAACGGGGCTCTCAGCACCCTGGGAGGTGTCCCTGCCCATGGTAGAGAAGTTGGAATGAGATGATTTTAAGGCCTCTTCCAACCCAAACCAATCTGTGATCTTAAATCTCCAGAGTCAAGAGAGCACAGCCTGGCCTAAAGCCATGCCATGGATAAGGATGTGCAGAAGCAATCCCTGCCCTACACTGTCTGCTCTCAGGAGCAGCTCCAGGTCAGTTTAGGGCATTTTTGAATAGGATTTGGCCCAGAGCCATTCATATCTGCAGAAGATGTTCCCTGTCCAGTCATCAAAGTCCCTTGGAGCAAAACTAGATGGAATATCCCTAAGTATTTTCTCAGTGTTGCTGTTAGTGATCCTTACATCCATATGGTTGTGATATGCTGCAGCATGTGGGGGTCAATATCAGGAACACATTGACAGCCAGAGAGTCTGGGCTGCATTTAAACACTTCATGCCACTTTAAATACACCGATTTTGTTGGGGACGCTTAAGACAGGGAGGAATATTTTTTCCCTCTTCTGAAGTACTTGTTCAAAGAGCAGCAACAACAAACAGCCCAAGCCACAAGCTGTGGAAGCATGACTTCATCTTCTCGGCTTTCTCCACGCTGTGCTGGGCAGAGGAGCAGGGAAGGCATTTGCAGATGCACAAACACACTTTTGGGGACTTCTCCCTGCGGGAAACCATTGCTTCACAGAGGAATGATTTAAACAGCTGCAGTTTGTCTTGACAGGGTATTTTCTTTACTCTGAGCTGCAAAACAACCTCTTTGCTAAAGTTACTCTTGGCTGTGCAAATCAGATTCTGCAGTATATGCCTTTGCAGGTGTTGGCTGTTTCTTGAAAGAGAAGGAGATAGTTAAAAAATGGAGCAACACTGTAAAAAAGAAAATATTTTTTCCTGCCCAAAATTCCAGAATTTGAATTTTTTTTTAAAAAATTAAATTCACCTAGAAACTGAGATAAAATTTACAGGGGGAAAAACCCCACAACAGTATTCAATCCAGAAACGCTGCTTTTTTTGTTGCATAGTAGTTGCTATCCAGGTCTTTTTGGCACATACTGGATTTGGGACTTTGTTGGGTTTTGGAAGGGGTTTGTTTGGTTGATATTGATGGGTTTTTGCTTGGTTGGTTGCGTGCTTTTATTTCTCATTCCCCATTCCTTCACCACCACTGCATTCCCACACTGTTTCCCCTCTTTTCTCCCTGAGGATAAGCTTTTTTATTATCCCACAGTACTTCCTATGACTTATGACTGCACCAACATGGCATTAAATCCCCTGTCAGCACTGAAATTCAGCTCAGACAAAAGAACAAGAACCAGGAACTTTAACGTTTTGAAATTACTAGACTTTGTTTCAGGCTTGTCTAAATAAACTGTTGGGTTTGGGTTTTGTTTGTTTTAATAGAGCAATGAAAATTATTCGTGGGGAAATACTTCTTTCAAGAAGAAAAATAAATCAATATCTTTAATGTAAAAATAGATTTCATGTGGCTGGTCATTCAAGTAGAAAGAGACTTTATAGAAAGTACCACCCATGTTGGGGGGATATAAATATCTACAAGGATATCAAGGATATTCTGTAAGAGATGGGCCAAACTCAATGACTGTACCAAACCCGAGAAGTTTGGAGTTTTTGCATTGTCACTTCAGTATTCAATTCAGGCTGAAGTCCTGCTAGCAACATCCCCTTGAAACGATGGACGGGGCTTGGGTTAGAGAGCTGTCCCCTCCTCACCTGACCTTCTGCCTTTTATTTTTTGCCTTGCCTCAATCATTACCATTCCCCAAGTTTGTGCAACTCCCTGGCAGCAAGTCACTGTCCTAGCATATCTCTCAAGCACTGGCACATTTCCATCATATTTAATTCTCATAACCTGCATGATGCGCTGACTTTGTGTGCTTTGGGAATCACAACTTCATAAAGAGCTGATTGTACCACAGTGTTATACAACACATTGAGTAGACTCCTAATCCTAGAGAGTTTTCCCAGGATAGTGACAGTTGTTCAGAATTTTTGTTTGAAAAGATGTCAGTGTGGACTTGCACCTTCCTTGCTTTTCAGATTAATTTTGCTGTTACCTGTACACTGCATTGACTGAAGTCATGTGTCCTTGTTAGTGGATTGAGTAATCAAATTTCTGCTTCAAAACTGGAATTTCAGATTTAATATTGCAACTACCTAGTTTGCTGTGCTGGCTCAGTTTGGAAAACTTGCCCAGCAGTCCCTGAGAAAGACTCAGGAAGCAAAGGAGAAAAAATATTCTTCTTAGCCCTCTGTCACAATTTCACAAAACCCATAAAATCTCTAGTATTGTCACCCTCATCTTACCCTTTGTGTACAGTAAAAAGATTTTCTGTGTTTCAAAGGACTTGTGGAAATAATTTTGCAGTTGTGTTCAGGTGATTCCTACCCCTCATGGTATTCACAGCTTTAGATGTTCATCTTAGGCAAGACCTGTAGAACTGAGCATTTCCAGGCAGTGTCGTACAGAGACCAGCAAGAGACAGAGTACACTTCAAATATTTTACAACGGCTGAAATCCCACTCATAATTTCTCAGGTTTTCCTTAGTGTTTTTTCCTTAATTTTCCTTAATGTTTTTTCAGACTGGAACTCCAAATGGCTAACAACATGCTTACTGGTTTTGGACAGTTATATAGGGGAGGAAAATCAAAGCTGGTACACAGCAGTGTTTTATGTGTGTCACTCCTTCAATAATGAGCTCAATTCTCAGCAGCCATTCCCACTTTTAAAACTCTGCAGAAGCACTGTGTGTGTGAGTCTGACCATAAATAGCAGGTGGATTTCGTTAGGCGTAGGATGTCTTGTGTCACTGCAAAGTCTCGAGGCAGCCATGAAAAAAGAATGGTGTTCGCTCAGGCTTCTGCCCTGTCAACACATTTGCCAGCCAGACTCAACTAAGATGAACCTCTGTCGTTAAGAGATGGCTGAAAGGAGATACTCCTGTGTCACTTCAGCTTCTCCCTGTGACACGGGGATATTGACTTGTGAGCAGACTTTTCCCCAGCTGCACCACACCGGGCTGAAGCTTGTGGGGCAGCGATGGGCTGCACGTGTCCGTGCCAGGGGGTGCTGACCCAGGAGCAGCCTGGAGGTGCTGCTGAGATGCTGCCGTGCACAGCGTTTGATGGGCAGGGAGAACATCTGGCTGGCACCTCGTGCCTAACAAGTCAGGCCCTTCCTGCAATAAACTGCTACTGACTGAAGTTGAATTAAGGCTTTTTAGTGCTCCTGTTTTTCTTTAAATAGCAATATACTACAGGGAGTTAGAAGCAAAAAGTTTGGATAGGTTACTGAGATACTTTAGTAGAGTTTTCTCCCTCCCCCAGATTGCTTTTCTTGGTTTATTTTTTACTATTGAGCATAGTCAAAATTAGAGAGTTAGGTCATAATTCAGTTATCTGCAATCTACGGGTTTCCAACTCATCATCAACCGAGACCCCAACCTTACTCAAGTCTTTGCTCACTAAAATAACTGTACATGACCTTCTAGTGGGCATTGTCCCTGTCCATGGCAGGGGATTGGAGCTAGATGATATTTAAGGCCCTTTCCAACCCAAACCATTCCATGATTCTGTGTTTACGGTGCTGTCCAGTCCTTGCTGTTTGCTCCCTGTGCCTTTAAACGAGGTCACTGTAGAGCAGAACAATGTGACAGTGCCGAGCCTTGGCTTCCCTCTGTGTCCTCGCAGCCACAGCAGCCACTCCGCTTTGCACCCTGGGTTTTACCATGTCCATTTTCAGCTTGGATTTCTCCTCCTCTGCACCCTCCTCCAGCCCTAGCCCTTTCCTCTTCTCCAGCTGTCTGACTTACCAGTGCTTCTGGTGAGTGTTTAGGGCTTTAAAACTTAATTATACATGAGTTAGAGGGCAAATAGACTTTCTTTTTTAACATCAAGGCCAAGAGAGTCAACAAATATGGGTTGACTTCTGAGGGTAAGGCTGTAGGGATCACCTGAAAAAAGTAGCAGTTCATTAAATTTCTGATTAATCTCTCCTCATATTCTATTTAATCCAAGAAACAGCAATTTGCAGTTTCTGGCTAAATGTCAGAATTATAGCTTCTGTTTCTTCAAAATTAACTTATCAGCATGTGTTTTCGTGGAGTTTATAAACTCACTCTAAAGCAACCTAGGCTTTTGGGCTCCTGTCATCAGCTGGATTTATTATTGTTGATGTAGTGAAGTCTGGGAATCCTGTACAGGGAAGTTAAAATAGGTAAGGTTCCTTAAAAGTATTTTGCTCAAGTCTGTGTCCTGTTGGTTTTGATGCCCAAAGATCCCCTTAGCTCAGTGGGATTTGTGCATGGTCGTGCTTTGGAACCCTCATCAACCCCTCATTAAAGTGGAAATGAACGGGTTGTGGTCCTTTTTAATGAAATTTTGACCAGAATTTGGATAGGAGACCTACTGTGTTGTAAGTAGAACTTATGGTTTCTATATTTAAGATAACATTTAGCAAATTAATTTAGGACTGCCTATAGCAAAGTTTACTAAGTCATTTCTGAAATAGTGGGGTTTTTTTCCAACTTGAGGTGTTCTGGATTTAGTTTAAATAAACCCAGCACTGGATAGTTATCCTAGGTGGGAGTGAGGGAAATCTGCTTCCTCTACTTCCTTTTTAAAAGCACAGGTTTTAAAAGCTTCAGTTAAATAAAGTTAAAAAAAAAAAAAGAATAAAAAGCAAGAGTCCGAAGCCAAACACAACAAAAAAAAAAAGCCCTAATGAAAACAAACAAAAAAAATCAACCAAAACTGAAGTCTTGGTAGTTTTAATGAATGAAATTTGTGGAAGAAGGAAAAGTGAATTGTTTTGCCTCTGTTAGGAAAGATTCTGTCTCATGGAGAAGCGCTACTTGTGCTGTGGACCAGAGATATGAAATTTAGCAACTGAAGAGGCTCTTATTTCTTGCCCTTCTATGAAATATCTTTCCAGTGCTTGCCTGTCTGTCCTCAGCTATCCAAACATCTTTGCATCAGCCTACAGCAACTTTTTAGACCTTTTTGGATAGACTATCTAAAAAAATTCCCCTGGCAGCAGGCATTTTCTGGCTTCTGGGACTGTCAGGGCTGAGCCAAGACTGCCTTGCAGGTGTCCTCCAGCCTGACCCTGGCGTGGTGTTCAGCTGTGGAGTGAAAAGCCAGAGGCTGTTTGTTTCTTTGGAGCTTCTCCTGCTGAAATCACGGAGGAGAGAGCCTGACTGAAAGCCCAGGGGAAAAAAATCACAAAGGCGGAGGGATAAGAAGCGAGCAGAATGAGGGACAACAGTGGAGGCAGGTGAATTGAGCACCAGAGGAATAGGAAGGGAACAAGGAGCTGGGTGGGAGCTGGGGGGAGCAAGAGGGAGTGGGGAGAGCCAAGAGAAGCCAGGGGAGAAGAGGAGAGGTGTGGGATGCCCTGGAGCAGGAGCAGTGTGGAGAAAGCAGTGGTCTGGAAGGTGTGGAGCAAAGGCAGTGCAAGGCTGGGAGCTGTTGGAGTCCAGGGCATGTGGAAAACACCTCGGACTGCCCTGGGGGGTCTGAGACCCTGGCTGGGACCCCAGGAACGCACTGTCTTTGACCTTAGTCCATGGGAAAAACTTATAAAACTCATAAATGAATTTAAAACAACAAAGATTTAAAATAGATAGTAGTTTAGTTTGTCACAGGGTGAAAATTTGTAGTTTTGGGTTTTTAGTATGGAAGTAGATCAGAGCAAGATGGAGAATTTTGGGCAGTGTCTCATCTTCTTCTTCGTCTACTCCATTCTCTGCTGTGACGGTGGCACAGAGACATTGGTAGGATGGATTTGATGTAAAAATTGCGTGTTTAGAATAGGTGACAGTAATTGGCACAAAACTGTAAATATAGTACGTTTTTAGATTTAATTGGATTAGAAATCTTTAAAACGACCTTGGACCCTCCGTCCATGTTCCTGTAGCTGCTTTCCTTCAGCACACTGAGACTGCTGTAAGACCTTGAGACAAGAAATAGAATAAACACCTTTGAAGACCGAGCCACAGGTTCTATCTCATCTTTTAAACCCTGGTACGGGACTCTGAGAGATAGAAAACCCCTAATTAGGGGAATGTTGGAGTGAAAATCCTGTAAGGGAGCGAGCCATGAACGACTGCCCACAGCACTGTTTGGGCAAGGCAAGCAGGGAGCCCTGATCCCACAGCCACCACTTTTCCCGTTCAGCAGGGAGCTGGGAAGCACTCCAGGAGAATGAGCCCCCTCCTTGTGCTAGCCACTGCTGGACCAAATTGGTTACCCATTATGAGCAGAATTTGCATGGGCAGCAGTGAACTTGGAATAGATCCCAAATGTGTGGGAATCAGCATGGTCCCACATCATGGTTTATTTTGATTTCCCTCACCACCATCTTGTGATGAGGGAAAAAATTAATTTTTTAAAAATTTTTTTTTATGTTTCCTATTTTGAAGGAGGAGAGGGTGATTTGTATTTACAAACTAACATTAAAGAAAACCTTTTTGGTCTTTTACAACACAAACATAATCTCTCTTAATACAGTTACAGAGGGATCCCACACTGGCAAGGGAAATCATATGGAACCTGCCCCCCCAATCCCATCCAACCAGCCCAACACCATAACTTCTCAGCAGGGTTTCTCTCCTCTGTCTGCATTTCTTGTAGCTGTTTGCAGGTTAAAAATACTCTGTGTTCCACTAACTTCCAAACAAACTGTCCTCTCTCTGGAAAGGCAACTAAATGGCTCAACAGACAGCAGTCACATCCTACACACCTATGCCCACTGGTGCATACAGCAGCCAGGCAGATACTTAAGCTGTCTCTAACACACATCATTTTCCTTATTACCAAGTACTCATCTCTTCCCTTTCCAATGCCTTTAAAATAATAAAGTAGTATGTGCACATGTACACACGACAGAAGGAGGAAGGAGGGGAAAAAAAGTGTGTGGATTGGTTTATCTATGTCCAGATCCCTTAAATAAAAGTCTTTGGTGATCTCTGCACAGTCAGGTCCAGATCCAAAGCCTGTGGAGATTAGCAGTTAGTGTGGCACACAGAATATTTTGGAGAATAATTATCATCTCTATTTCTAGATAAAAACTATATCTATAATAAGTGTGTCACATGGCACCGGCATCTCTCTCAGGGGGCGCTTTACAGTTTGCTGTGCAAACTGTGGCAGATTTAGTTTTCTTCAGAAATGAAGGATGTATTTTGTCCATGTAAGCTAAGATAATTTACATATCCTGAAAACAAATTAAAATCAAGCAACATTTTTTTTCTTTTATATACAGTAATATCACCAAATCTTCAAGAATTATAGTTATTTTTCACTTTATCTTTGCATTGAATCCATTAATTTTTCATCACATATGCTCTGTCAACCCACAAGATCCTGAGCATTATCCATAGTTCCTTTTCTTGCATTGATGTCACTCCAGAAAGCTGTAACACTCTTGAGTTCAAAAGCTCTGGGTTTATGCTAAGGTTGGGAATCATTAACATCCTAAAAGTTTTAAGGTTTCTTAGAGGCAATCCACTTTGATTTTTACTTACCTTTTTCAATTTTCTTTCTTAGTTTCTCACAGCTGAAATCAGGTCAGATATTTGATGAAGGTTTTTTTTCTTTTTTTTTCATGAGTCATTACACTACTTATGAATTTTTTTCTGTTGCGCAATAACATTCAAATATTCTTCCTTGGGGTTACTTTAATATTGCCATTTCTCACCTAGGCTAGGAAAGGAGGAGAATGCATGAAGTGAAAGAAAGTTTTAATTGTGGATTTTCAGAGCTCAACAGACATTGTCTTTTTGTTCGACTTACCCAGCTAAGTGGTTTATTCAGTAAGCCACTTGAGAATATCAAAAAAACCTTTTCCTTATGACCACCTCAAATCAACACACAACATGAGGGTCTTGACATCCTAGAACAGTTGGTGAAATGGCATTAGAAGTCTAGAAATAAGTGATCATTTATCAAACTTTGTGCCTTTCAGTATGGCCATTTTATCTTGGGGGAGATGTAATTCCAGCTCCTTGCTTTCCCATCCCTTCTAGTGAGCCTTGCCCCCTGCACTGTGCTTGTTCAGTCTCAGCCAGGGGCTGCAGTGCACCAGGGACCCAGGGGCCAACCAGAGGGAAAAAGAGGACAAAAAGGGAAATGCCACATTCCAGGCTGGGGTTTCTCCCCTCTTGAGTCAGCAGCTACATCAGGGATTTGGGGTGCACAAAACTCAACCAACAAAAGCAGATTGTTGTAGTGATAAACGACAGGAGGTTGAGCCTTTCCTTGCATTCTTTCATGAATAATTAATCCTAGAAAAGTCAATTTCCAAAAATATTGGAGAAATTCAATGTATTAAACATATTTACAGAAGTAATTTTCAGCCAGCTCATAGAAGAACCTGCATGCAGTGGAGGAGGATACAAAGACACCTGCAATGAAACATTTCAAAGTTTCTGTCCTTTTAGCTTCCCATTTGGCAAAGAGTTCCATTAGTTTGGGTTTTGATCTTTGTTCAACATGAAAACAGATGTCAAAACATGTTCCTTCACAGCAACGGTTATATTTTTGATCAGCTTTAATGGCTTTTGGAAGTATGCGTTTCTTCAGATAGGGTGCATTCTTCTCAAATACAAAAAAAATAATACCTCCATTAACATCTTCATTACATTTTTATCTATTTCTCACCCTTTGCAAATGTCCTTGTATTTGCATGTTCCCATTGTGACGCATTTTCCAATATGATTATTGCCCTCCCCCAGTAGGCTTTGACATTGCAGAATGATTGTACTGTCACAAATCCTGGAATGCCCAAACAGACAGGATTAGAAATGGTCAGCGGATTAAAAGTGTTTGCCTGAAGTTTATTCTTTGGTTTGAAGTAGTGGGGGTAAATATTTGCATAAATGAATTTTTAATAGATACCAAAAATAAAAAGCTGCTAAAGAAAATGTAGCTTGTCTGCATTATCATGCAGTTTTAATTATGCAAGCATTTATGTTGTGTATTTTGACTTACGGCCATGTGAGACACATGAGTGAACTGTCACTCATGCAGAATTAATTCTAATTTGTCCATATAGGGGAAAAACCCTGGGAAAATATGATAATGCTTTTCATTGGCAGCAAAACCCTAGTAGTTGTTGTTAGTCATTTGAGAAAATTATTGTTTGCAGACTATCCAAATTCTGTAGGTCAAAGCCTTCCTTAAAAAAAGGTGTAATAGCACAGGACTAAATCCATGACAGGAATGGACTTTTTCTACTAAGGAACTGTATCCTTCTGTACCATAACATTTATTTCATTTTTGCTTTCTCTTGACCAAGAGAAAAATATTTTGATTCACTGTTTGGCAATCCAAGCCAGGCTATTTAAAATATCAGTCACTTGGAATGTACCAAGTGTAATTTTTCATGTAGTTACTTTTCTACAGTATTGCAAACCAAAATCTTTAGTTTCCCATGAAATACAGTACAAAAGCAGTTTGTAAAGAGTCTTTAGACTTTGCACTTCTTCTCCCTGGTAAGTGGCAAATAAGAAGTTGTCACTGACACGTAGGGCAACAAATGGATAAAGCAAGCATGGATTCTGAGATCTATAATTTTTAATAATCTTTAAACTAGCTACAAAATGTCAATCACTTCACAAACTGACAGGAGACATAAGGAATTTTCATATTACATGCTGTAAATGATATTTATCTCACAGTTTATCTAGAGTTCATTCATTTAGGTTTTTTTAATTATTTTTTTATTGTCAGCTACTAAACATCTCAGCGATTTGGTGTGCATAGCTCTAGGTAAGCAACAGAGAACTGTACCGATAACAAACCACATGGGGATAGCGACTAGTAAGAGAGAGCCTTATAAAAATTACATTTCTTTGCACCATTTCATATGGTAGTTGTTTCCTCCAAAAGATAGTCTTCAGAAGCAGCAGACAAACCCAATATATTACACTTATTTCTTTTTGTCTTTGACATATTTTCAGCCAAGCTTTTATTTTGCTGGCAATGGCTAAATGGTGAGTGCCAAATCCCTCTTTTTTCATAATTAAAAAAAAATGATCATGATTAATAACTATATATATATCAACAAGAAAAAAGTGGCACAACTGCAAACTTGCTGGTATAACATAGTCCCAAAAGAGTCCGAATACTGAGCATGCTTTTGTTGTCATTGTTGGTGTGCTACTGCCATGGGAAAATTCTTGTTTAAGTAGGAGTCTAAAAGTCTATTTATTCCTCATGCATAAATGCATAAATCACATCACTTTTTAGTGCAATGCTTGTTATAGTAATATAATTCCACATTGTCTAATCATGAAATCATAACAACAGATAATGGCAATGAAGAACTGAAGACAGCAGGTTTAAGTGCTTAAACATCATGATATCCAAAGACAGGAGCATGGCAGTAGCTCTGTGGAATGTCACAGTTTTACAAGAACAATACTGTATATTTAAAGGTTAACAGCACGTTTAGCATTCCAACAGTGTTGTCATTCAGCAAACATCATTAAAAAAAAAAAAAAAGAAAGAAAAATGAGGAGAGGGGGGAAAAAAGGAAAGGAATCCAAAAAGGAAACAAGGAAAGAAAAGGAAGAACCCCAAAAAACATCATAGTGAGCTATAGCCATCAAATCAGCACTATGTACAACCTTTGGAAAGAAAGATATCTAGAAAAAAATAATTACAAGTATCATTTTTGGAAAGCTGACAAACTACACAGGACAACATTTACAATGGGGCTGATATGTGCATGTGTGCAAACCTAGTAGATAAATACCATGATAAAAGCATGAAGGTGCTGCCCTGCTGGACAGCGTTAAAAGGAAATGCACTTCTCTGCATTTAACCGCTGCCCAGCATCTTTGTTGCACGCTGGTTGGCTTCATCAATCCTGGTTTTGTTGGAATCAGCCTGGGGAAACACAAAGGAAAGAAAGCGATGAGTACAGGGAAGAAAGAGAGTATGAGACAAAAAGTACAGGGAAGAAAGACAATGGTTTGTGGGCACTTCCGTAATTTTGGCTAGGTCACAGAAAGATGAAGCTTGAAAATACTGGAGAGCTGCTTTTTATATTGGTATTAGGGACCCAAAAGGAGATTACAGATTTCCTGGTTTTACTTCATCTAGCCTTTGAGCAGAGCTCTTCTGTTTATGGTCAGCTCCACTGAACTCCTGTAAATTCTGTGCCAGATCTGGGCCTCTCAACAGCACTGGTGGTACCGATGGTAATGGATGACAGCACGATAACTGGTGGTGTGCATCTACATTTTGCTGGGGAAAAGCTTCAGAGCCCTCTAAGACTAAGGGCACCTGGACTGTGGTCTAATTTAGATCATCAGGTGCTAGTCAAAACTAAAATTTTGGTCAGTGTAGACTCCTGGAGCAGAGAAGCTGAATCATCTGACGTAGAGAATGCTGGCAAAGATAAATTCCTTTGAAAAGATTAGCCTGGATATCTTTGCTCTGCATGTAAAAGGAAGGGAACAGGTGGGAGGGATGCCAGTACTCCAGTGCAGTTGCAAGACAGAGTAGCCTCTTTCATTAGGCAGCAGCATAAACAGGAGGTAAGAAAAGGCAGGGATTCTACTGTGATTTGAAGCAATCTAACTGCAGTTCAGTCCAGCATAGACTGAGCCCTTAACTGCACTGTTTTCCCTGGAGTAACACCTGCCATGATTATAAAATGCCATTAATAAAATGGCATGACTTGGGAGGTTCAGGAGTTCTCTCTGAGTAGGAAGGCACTTCGACCATGACTTTCTGTAGCGCTGCAGAAGTGAGTTCTGGAGACTAAAGGCAATGTTTTAGCTGACAAAAACTGGCAAAACTCCACTCAACCCCACGTTGCCATGCCGACTTATTCTAGCAGAGGGACTAGACAGAAAATGGTTTCAAATTTTAAAATCAGACCTGTGGGAAAGGTGAGAATTGTGTTGCTGCTTTAAAAGCATGGGCTCCAATAGCAAACTCTTTCTGTGGTTTGATGGCTGCATTTTGTTAGCTTTGATGATTGTTCCCACATCTCTGGGGTATATCCAAATTGTACAGATTTATTTTAAATCTCCAATTTGCAAAGACAGAGATGAGAGAGAGGCAACTTTCCCACATGCATTTAAAAATCCTTTAAGAATGTTTATATTGATGTGCAATAAATCTTTCTGAAATATCTTGGGCTTTTCTCCTCAATTGTTTTGGAAAATGCTATGTAGATGTGTATTTTTAGTGCAGTAGCATATGCCAGCTCCTCAACAAGCATAAATCAGCAAAAGGACTCATTACAAGCCACACTCCTTTATTTTAGCCATGAGTTTGACCTTGTCTACCACAGTACAATTTTGTGTGCTTTTGCCAAAAGGCTACCTAAAAAGTTGATGGGTTTGGAAGTAGTTACCTTTGTCAAGAAATGCATGAATATTCATTGAACAGTGATGAAGCATCATGTTCCTAATGATGTTTAGACATTAGTATCTGGTGGGTGATGTTGCATTGAAGGCAGTGGGATTCTTTGTGCTGACCTTCTCACTTAAGACAGAGTGCTTTGAGACCCCTCTACTTTCATCTCAGCCTCCTACTTATGGCAGATTTTAGGGCCAGGCTCTGCTGGTGATGGTGCCATTTGACCTACTCATCACACTGTCATTTTAGTTTTTGTCCCTTTCTCTCTGATATGAGGAAAGGATAAATAAAGCCTTTTATTCATTGCTGTCCTGATTACTGTGGATAGATCAGATTACATTGCTGCATTATGAGATTGCTCTGGTTTGGGTGCATGCATCCAGTATAACATAAATCCTTTAGGAGCATTTATGAGACATCCCAGGGTACTTTGGGTTAGCATTGTGATGCACCCCAAGTTTTGCAAACTGTGCCAGCCAAGACACATAATTCATCATCTTTCTACTGATCATAACTGACCCAAAGCACAGTGCTCCAGTTGGTCAGGAAAACAACCTTGGTAGTGCTGTGAGGGAGACGAGGGTCTGTTGGCATATTTCATTGCAGACTGGATGTGTGTGCAATTGTGGTTTCGCTGTTATCCAGCTAACCATAATTTCTGTCTTTTATAGAGGGTTTTACTAATACATTGTTTTCCTTTTTCTAGTACCTCATTACTGTGTGTCCTTACTCTGAGAAATTTGGCTTGTTTTTCACTAAGAGTGAAGACTGTCTTATTTTTGTGCTGCTCTCATGACGACTCCTCTGCGTACGATGCAAATCCATCTTTCACAAATGTGTCACTGTTCCTTAGCCAAGGCCCCGGGTGATTTTATGAATCCATTAGCCGGCAATGTTATTTTGCCATTGCTATACAAAATGCCAAAGTCTCCACATAGCTGTGGAGGGCCGGTCCCTCAGCTCGCTGCTCTCAGCATGCACTGTTAGAGGTTTGGCCCATGTGCTTCATGTCCACAGAGGGCCTGGTCAATGTTTTCAAAATCCCGACGTTTGCAAGCCTGAGCTGGTAGGAGAACAGTGACTTGTTGGGCTTGCTGTATTTTGGGATAGGATCCTGCAGGCACAGGTAGGATGCCACTGATTTCCATCCACAGGGCACTTCTCCTGCCACTGTGACATGAGCAGGGGAGGTGGGAACACAATAGTGCATGTCCTCATTGCTTTGAGAAAATAATGTCATTGGCTTCTTACTTAAAGATACTCATGGTGTAGGCTGTATAAACTCCCTGTCCCTTCTCAAACCATAGAGAGATGTGCTGTTTCTAGTTCTTTGCATATGAATAGCAGCAGTAAATCATTCTCCCAATGCTCCTCGTTTTCCCAGAAATAGGAAACGATGCCTAATGGCATCCCAGGAATACTGTGCATTTTCCAATACAGTCAAACACATGCAGCTTTCTAAAGGTAGAACTTTGACCAACGCAAAGCCATGGGCTCTGCAGCGCCAGGTGGCTGCCTCTGTGTCAGGGATGATCTTCCCACCCTTCAGAATATATACTTCACCCAATTCTCTCTGGAATCTACCTCCAATAAGGAAAGCTCTTGGAATGAATCCCTCAGTGCAGTATTTTCATTGATTTTTTACTACTAGGCTCTGATATAATTAACTGACACGAAAAATAGGCATGGGCATCCTGCTTGTGTGAGGAGGCGCGTGTGTGTAAGAAGGCTCAAGAGCACCAGCTCTACCTCCTGAGGTCAGAATTAATAGGGTTAATGTAAGTCCACCACATGTGAGTCCTTGGGTTAGATCCTCGGGTTGTGTAAATCTCCACGGAAGTGGAGCGTTGTGTTGATTTTACACCAGATGAAGATCTAGCCTCTTATGTCACTTCAGCCTGCCTGTGCCTGTGCCTGGAGCTCTGCCAGTACCAATGCAGATGGCTTGCAGATCTTGGGATCTGAGGATGGCAGTGAGCTCCCAGCCAGGCTTGGAGGGGGCTGCTCTCTGCTTCAGAAATCTGCAGTGCAGGTCTGGCACTGGAACAGTGCTCTCTGCCTTTTTAGATGGTAATTCTGCACAACTAATGCTGAGCTTTTGTACTCCACTGGCACCATGTGGGGCCCAATTATGTATAAAATATCTATATCTATATATATATATATGCACCCTCCCCCAGCAGAGCAGGTAGATCTCTGTCCTAATGTTGTTATAAGCGGCACAACAAAACTGGCTGCACTGTTACCATATGGAAAAGCTTTGCTTAATAAATCCCCATCCTTCTTTGGGGACTGGGCCTCCAAGCAGGTGATCTAATCCTGAGCTGCTCATGGAGTTTCTGTGGAAGAAAAAGCCCAGGAGGATTTAAAACCTTTCAGGAAGTGCCAGGGCAGTCAGATCCAAGCCCCCCAGTTCATCATAGCTCAGCGGACTTGTCCTTTTTCAGAGCTATTGCAGAAGGAGCTAAGGGGTCCCCTTGCAGCTGTGTGGCAAACTCAAGAGCAAGGGTTCAGCCCAGCCTGCACTGGAGGTGCAGATTCACAGCAGTGAGCTCTGCTTTGGCCCAAGGATTTGGAGGGAGAAGAGAGGAGCTACTTCTGTCCCTTGGCCTTTCCAGGCCTGTGCTTGGAGAAGGGAAAACAGAGCCCCTTCTGAGGTGCTCATGGAAATGGCAGCTCTTACCTTCTCCATGATCCTGTCAATCTGGCGGTTCTGTGTGTCGATCTCGTTGCCCATGTCCAAGGCCATGTGACGTAAGTTGCCAATGATGCCGCTGACCTGCTCGAGGTTCTCATCCATTTCATTTTCCCGGGCATCATTTGTTACCCTGGGGGCAAAAAAACAACTCTTTAAAGCAGAGACAGGAGATTCTCCCTGAAACTGTGATTCACCCAAAACCTCCATTGCATCCTCCATCGAGGATGCAGGAGCAGGCTGCTGTGCTCAGCTTCGAACAAGAAAGATCAATGAGTAGATAACCTGAAAAATATTACACTCTTATTTTTTGGATGTTGGACTAAATTGTCTGGGTTATGCTCTGTT
The DNA here is from genome assembly GCA_013397315.1 of Donacobius atricapilla. Taxonomy (NCBI): domain Eukaryota; kingdom Metazoa; phylum Chordata; class Aves; order Passeriformes; family Mimidae; genus Donacobius; species Donacobius atricapilla. The sequence goes on from WBMY01000536.1 coordinate 768,764, forward strand.
TAGACTGCACATGTCTGCTGTTAGTAAAAGTGTTGTTGTCTGAGCTTGCCAATACCACATTCGGCACCTCTCCGCAGTGATCATCCTTCCCAAAGAATGAAAGGGTGCTCCATTCAGATCTCTGTGTGGTTAGTGTTCATGGGAAGTGCTGGAAGGTGGTGGAATTACAGCGATAGCAGCCCCCCTCCTTGAACTGCAGGTAGCTAATGAATACTGTCCAGTCCTTGTATGCTTGGGGCTCACAGAGATACTGGGGAAGAGGTGATTCAGCTGTGAAAATCCTGACCTAACATCCTATTCAATTAACTGTATTTCTTGTGAAAGACAGCTTCTCTCAGATTTACTGGCTTTAGTAAAGATCATTTATCTCTCATTCTTAGCACCATCTTTTGCAGTTGCTTGCTTTTTGGAAGGAAAAACTTGTGCTTGAGGCAAGACCTAGTTCAACTCTCTAGTGACTGAAGAAGCAGGTGGTGAGTGATGCTGGCAAAAGCAAGGTCCATGGGTCCCACTCAGAAAATTCCTACTTTGAGCCTCTTAGGCAATTTGTGTTCCTGTAGGTGCCATAAGGGTTCTCCAGGCTATTTGCAAAACAATTATGGTGCAGCATAACTTCCTTCACTGCTTTTCTATTATCATGCCCCAGCCTTCATTTTGGTGGGGCTGCCATCCAGAAATAAAAAAAAAAAGCGAATGGCAGACCCATCAAACTTAAATGGCAACTCCATCCCACGCTCCAGATTGCCTAACAGCATTGTTTTTATCACACTGATTTCCCTTTATCACAGCAGCCAAAAAATAAGTGGATAATAGTTTTTGGAAAGATAATTACTTATTAATCTAGTGTCCCTAATCTTCAGAGATCAAAGCTTTGCCTACTGGTATGCCGTTATCCATGCTGATAGCATTGTCATCCAAATACATGCCCCATAAGCTCTGTAATCAGTACTTTGTGCTGGATCCCTGTGTGTCATGGGAAGTTTGCAGTGGGGTTGCCTTTAATACAGCTGTATGCATCAAACTGGCTTTGATTTGAGAGCCCAGGGATTCCCACTTTGTTCTTCCATAGCTGTGGCTTGCCAGCAACTGAGGAATGGGACATCATTCCCCATGCAGTGAGGTTTTGAGGATACTCACCAACACGGGAGGGGTGCACCTCTAGCTTAAAGTGTTCTTCAAGTTCTGAGCTTGGCTCGGTGCTTTGGCAGGAAGCCTGAGGAATTTTTTTGTTGTTGAAAAGAAAGGGAGGGCTGCTGGATGCTTTGGTCCATCTTCTGGCAAGGATGGATAATGGGCACTACATGCCTTGAGACATAATGGCAATAAACTGGTATTTATCTGACACTTCATTTCTAAGGCGTGTCATTAGTGAGACCCATCATAAGGCCCCCAGGAAAAGTGTTCACACAGGGAGCTGGAGTGCCAAGGACAGTGCTGGCTGGCCATGGCTGTCTGCACCCTCACAGTGCTGCTGTGAAATAAATTAAGACTTTATTTCTAGTTTATTATTGCCCAAATCTGGACAGTCTCAAAAACAAAGGTTTTGGCCTGTGTTTTCTAGCAACTTCTGGTTTTCAGGGCCGAGACCCTTACTTCCAGGATTTCCAGCAAGGTCACCATCCTTTGCACTAGAGCTCAGCTGACCCTCAGGGCCAGGAGAAATCCCTGGATGCACTAAACCTTTAGGACGTGTCTTAATCCCCGTCAGCCTGAATGCAAGCACCGCTTGGTGGAAAGCCCTGGCTCCATCACATTACCCATCACCTCTGAAGGAGTTAATGAGCACCACACAACTCATGACCATATGGAAGAAATCTAAATATATCAGTGACAAGGAGAACAGAGAAAAAACTGTGGATAAAAAGGCTCACCTGCGGATAAAGCCACCACTGATGGCCATCTGCTCCCGTTCATCTACAACACGTGCAGGCTGGCTGGCTACAACACCATCCTGATTATTGCCCCAGGCCTTTTTGTAAGCATCGCTTGATTTAAGCCTATGCGAAAAAGACGATGAGTAACAAAGCACTGACTGCACAAGGACAAACACAAAACTCTTTACCTCTCCAAGCTAAAAGCTGAATCAAGCAAATGAGTTTTCAGATAGAGGGTCATTGGTTGTATACCGATATATCATAACCCTGAATAAAAGGAGGGGGTGGGTTTTTTGCTTATTTTTTTCTTTACTGCCACAACAGTGATGGTCAGAGGTTCAGTTTCCAATAGGGTGAATTGCAATTGTCAGGTCTACAACACTGCACACAGGTTTTTGGATGTTGACTTAGTTTCCAGAAAAAAGGAAAATAATAAAAAAAAATTAAAAAAAATATAAAAAGGAAAAAGAAGAGAAGAAATACAGATAAGTAGAAAACGTTTCATTTCAGTGACACATATGTTTTGACATCAAACACAGAGGACGTACTGGCAGACAGACATCAAAACAGAACTGCCAAGTATAGTGTGTACATCACATCACAGCAACACACCCTCTTAGAGAAAAACAGATTTGGCTACAATTTAACATTTTACAATGCAGAATATTTGGCTTCCGGTGATATTTTTTCAATATGTATGTGGCATAATAGGCATTTAAAGCCACTGACCTTTCCCAAGATGTTTTGGGGATGATTTTATCATAGGGTTCATTAGATTTTTCAAATAATATATCGGTACTTGAAAATAGTAATCATACATCGACAGTTGATGTACAAACCTTTGTCCACAGAGACAAAAAGTAAAATAGGCAGAAGTGAAATGAGTGCAGGAGAAAATAAAAAATACGAGCAATCTAGCATCAGAAAGGGAAATTTTTCTACATTTTTCTTCATGCACCAGCTACAGGCATGAATAAGAAGTAAAGCATTCTCACTAAGCACAGTTGCCCCAAAAGTTCATCATACCCTCAATGCATCAGCAATAACAGCCTTCACAATAAGCAAGACACAGGCAAAAATGGATCATCACTTCCTTCAGGAGTTTTAAACCACAGGACTTCAAAAATAGCCTAGGAACTTTTTATATCTGTATTTTGTGGCAGTTACATTAACCTTCAGAGAGCCATTTTTGACTGAGCTGCCGTGGATAGAAAATTAAAATCCAGGCACCCCTAGACTGACAGATTGACATGTGCAGCCTATTTAGGGCTGCTGTCATTGGGGTCACCAGACAAGATTGAACATTTTAACAGGGGAGTGTAAGAGTTTGGGGTCCACAGGTATAAGTTCTTGATTTTATTCCAGAAATGGAGCCATTTCAAACAAAACCACTGGGAACTGCAAATCTCTGTGGTTTCCCTGTTCCTTGATCAGCTCCAATCAGTACTAGAAACAGCCCTGTGGCTTGGATTTTGGCAGAGGTACTGAACCTGCTTCTGGGAGACTTGGGAAAGGACATGACAAACCCATCTCTGGTGTTATGTTCTCTCCATGCCCCCCGAAGCAGCTCAGTTTTAAATGAGCCTGAAGATGTGTTGTATGATCCAATATAGAATTAAAATATAGATTAAAATAAGATCTTTCCTACTCATCTGTTCTGTTGCTTACTTCCTATTAAAGTTTGTGAATACTTAAAAATATGATGGTTGGCTTGTTTAATTTTAGATCTCTGAAACTATACATCAGCTTTGGCATTTCTAGAAATGCCTGAAAGTAATTCTCTTGCTGCAGATACATTACAGGGTTTTGCCTGTTCTTTAGATCAGTGTAACTTTGTAGGTGAGACAGATTTTGTGTTTGAGGTAAATTATTTTGTAGCCCCAGAATCTGATAGCTTGTTTTCTTGTGGACTGCCAACTAAAATCAACACGTGGAGCTTGGATCTGCTCATGGTCAATAGCAGTTGTCCTTTTGAATGCAACCTGGTCAAAGTTTCATGCCGTGGGCATTTTGGGTCTCCTAAGAATGTAGGATCAAACTTTATATATTTTTAAGGCTCAGAGAACTGTACTTTCATTGTGTATCAGGGTAGAGTTACATGTGAGGTGGTTAATCTTTTTATAAATATATGCCATTCATCTCCCACCAGCCAGAAGAGCATTAGGGGATCATGGTGTTTCTGATGCTCAGAACTGTATGGATTTCTCTCTCTCCCACACTCCACTCCTCAGAACATCATCTTATCTATACCTGTGGAGTCCTGGCTTAGTGACTCAGGGAACAGTCTCTAAAACCATTCTTCATCCATCCTCTGAGCACTGGTTAGCAATGCTGCTCTCTGAAATACAGCTGCAGACTGACAGGGTCAGAATGCCTTTGGGAAGGAAAGGGGCACCTTTACAAATTCATGCCCCCTACATCACCGGGAGAATCATCCTATTCTTGTAGTATGACGCTGCAGCCCAGCAAAGTGGCAAATGTTTCAGTCCCACGTGCCAGGTGCTAATCCCATCGCTGTCACACGTCTGGCTGTCACTTCTGAGCTTTTACAGCTCGTACAGTGTGGGAGATGTAAAGTTTCTGTTGCATTTGTACCTGCAGCTCTTGTGCACCAGCTCCTCTGGTGCAGGGCAGCAAGGGCTATACTCATACCCCTTGCAAAATGTGTGTATGCAGCTCTTCCCATTCCTCCTGCTCCCTCTCCTATCACAGATCAAGGCAATAATAATTCTGGGCAAAATGTTTACCCCAAAAAAGTATTCAAGACTTGGTACAAAGAAGCAAAATAGATTTTTTCAAAAAACATGAGGCGGTATCTGCATTGTGTCCCAAGGGAATTAACTTCAAAATAAACATGACTGATAAGGCAAAACCCTAGTCCTGCTCTTCTGATTTTTGGCAAAATACCCCATGAACTCTATGACAGCTCTCTTTCCTTTTGGTCTTGATAATCAGGGTAGGATCAGGCTTTGGCTGCATAAAAAATTCACATAGAAAGGGAATTTAATACTGGAGCAACCCTACTCTCTGCTTTGTTTCCTACACAATCTCTGGCCAACCGTTTAGGAATGTTTTCACTGCAACATGATTTCATGCCTATTCATTGCATGCTGGATTTGCCATTCCTCAAGGACTTTGGGTTGGTCCCCGATTTCCTACACCCACATAACCGCACATCACATTTTCATTTGGCATTTAAAACAAGCTTGGCATTACTTGGAGGACGGTTTCGTTCAAGTGTGATGGCATGCAAGCAAATTTGATGCATTTCAACATTTCTGCTTAGTGTACGTGCTACCCAAACAAGAGAAATTTGGCTTGTTGAGTGAGATTTTCTCAATTTTTTTGCCTGTGGCAGGATGAAAACCATTTCAAGTTGGGTTCCAATTATGAAACATCACATCTCTTTCAAGATTTCATCAAGGACTATTTCTGTTGAACAACGAAAAAAGGTGTGATTTTCATCCACAATTTTGAGCAATGTTTAGTATTACCTCTTCTGCATTTTTTCAACTCTTTTGTTTATGAAACTTGTCCTGAAAATATGTTTCAAAATTTAGAGTGTCCAGGAATAAGGTAGCCCCTGTGTTTTTGTTCACTGGAAAATAGAACCACTCAGTACACTTTGTGTAAAATGTTGAAACTTTTACCATTAAAAGGTGTCAACAGTGAAGCTTTCACTGCAGTATGCCTGATTTTAATGCATCTACAGTAATTTCCAGTCAGTTGCCTATGCTATGAAATGAATGCATTTGAACCAGAATCGTTCTTTCTGCATGCCACATGCTCATCCTGTCCATGTGCCTAGCAAGGATGAGCTTCACAAGGCCTTTGGGATCAGCCTTAAGTGCTCAAAGAGATGAGGCAGGCAGCACCTACTTGTTACATGGACAGACACAAAGACCACAGAATTTTCCTAGGTCCGTCAAATTCTTTTCTGCTTCTTTCATGTCCTTATTGATTTGGTCCATTCCCTCTTCGATGCGTTCCAGTTGTTCTGATTAAACACAAGTATTTTATCCCCACAGAATGAAGCAGATGGAAAAGGACAAAGAAAAAAAAGACAAAAACTTCAGACATTCACTGTGACAAAAAACTGGACACCACATAGCAGAGCCGGTACCCAGTACCTACTTGTTACAAGGACATATGAAAAGGCCACAGCATTTCCCTAAATCTTTTAAATTTTTCTCGGCCTCCTTCATGTCTTGGTTGATATGGTTCATGCCTTCTTCAACACGATCGAGTTGTTCTGGTCAGGACAAAGGGATGACAGTGTGGAATGAATTGTATTTTTGTTTGTTTGATTTTGTCTTCAACAGAACATGAAAAATGACCACGTAGAACTGAGTTAATAATGACATTACAATGCATTAATCTGGGCTGATGCATTGCTGAGAGGATGTATGTTGCATTGGATGCTGAAGATTTTTTTTTTTATTAGTATGGGAAGAGTAAAACAAAGGGGAAATTTATTTGAAATATATTAATATAAACAAGATGTAATGATGTAGAAAGGAAAGGTTATAAAGTTCAAGGTCCAGAAACATAATACAATACATCAACTTACTAAGACAGTGACATCCAGGAGAAAGAAAGATAGTGTTATTATTTTGCATTTATGTATGTTAATATTAGAGAAAAGATGTCCTTCCGTGGAAAACACTTCAGTTACTTACGTTTACAACTGCCTTGGAATTAGGTGGGTTTGGGCAGCACAATTGCTTTGGTTAGTGAGTGAGGGAGCTGGTAGTTAATGACAGCGATGCTGGCGTGAGCAGTTAAGGGCTTGTGTCGAGGTACCCTTCCTTCCAGGGGCTGAGGAAACTGAGACCTGCCACTTTGACTGGCGCTGGATATTGATCTCTAGTCTGAATGTGGCGTCAGGGCTGGCTTTCTTCCCTGGGTGGGTGCTGCAAATCAGGAGTAACCTCAGTGAACATGGCAAAACTGAAACCACGCCGGGAGCCTGATGCTCTCTGGGAGAGGGTCACCGGCTGTGGCATTCCATGTCTCTGGCCCCACACAATCTTATGGAAACAGGCATTGGGTGAAGACTCGTGTTTTCAGTGGGGTCACTTCTGCTTTGCTCCAGGGCAAGTTAAGAAGCACCAGGCTCAGAAACCAGCCATGTATCGACCCTGTCTCTCTGCTGGCATTAAACACAATTGGCACATTTCCACCTAAGGCTGAAGGGTTTTCTTAGTGACTTGGTGGCTCAGAATAACTTAATGTGGTAATTTTTTTCACTTTTAATGCTGGGGAAAATGTCCTAGAGGAACAGAATGCCACAACATAAAAGTGTAGGAGCAGATTTACTGCTGAGGTAAACAGATAAGGATCCAATGGGATCAAGGGTCTTGTGTGGGGTCTGTGGTAGGGGCAGCATTTTCCGTGGGATTTACATTTTACACCACTCGTTCCCAAAGGATGGATTCAAATACTACCCAGAATCAGAAAGTTACTTGGAGTGGCATTTCAATCCATTAAAAATTGTGACTGTACCTAACGAGGAAAAGTCAAGCAATCCCAGTAAAACACAAATACATCCCTATTGCTCATATGGAATAGAAAAACACTGAATTAGGCTGTAGAGGAAGGAACTAAGAGCACTTATAGAAGGAATTTAATGTCATCCCTGACATTAACAGAGTCCTATCCAAAAAAAAAAAAAAAAAAGAAAGAAGAAGCAAATTTTAGAAGAAAAATCATATGCATATTGACGTCAGTAAAAAGCTCCTCTTAACTTCTTTGAGAATATGAATAAGCCTAATTTCTTACTTGGGTTTCTAATAACAATTGAGATATAGCTTTTCAAAGCTTTCTGGGGGGTTTAGATACCCAGTTCCCATTAAAATTAATTTTATTTAGTTAATTTTAATGGGAAACAGGAACCTCACCTCTTGAGGGCCTAGAAAATCATGGGCTAAATTATTCAAGCTGGAATAATTCAAGTATTCAATTCTTGTTCTCTTTTAATTCTTGCATGACACTGGGCTTTGAGAAGGAGAGGTGCCATGTTGGTATAGTGAGACTCATTTGCTTTTCTGCTGTCTGTTCTTATTCTCCCCAGCTGGATGGACCTCTCTCCTGATATCACAGGAGTTATTGATCCCAAATCCAAGGATATATTTAGAGGATCAGTTACCTGGCATTGCCCTCTAAAAGGGGCATGCACTGTGTAAACCAAGGATTGGGAAACCAAGAAGGAAACCTGAGAGAGGGACTGCACAGGTTCTGCCAGATAAACTGCTGAGCCCAGAACCAGAAATGCAAGGTTAGATTGTCTTAATGCACATCGTGATTGAAGCTTCAGCAGAAGCTTTGGTTCGTGTCCGTAGGCACAGATTGTCGTTCCCATCAGAAATGTGAGTCTGTGGTAGGAGACAGCCCTCCCTGTGCTCCTGCTCCTTGCTAACCCCAGCTCCTGCCTGCTCCTGCGTGGTTGGGCAACGCTTGCTCTCGCTCTGGGGAGCAGCTGTGGGAGTGTGAGCTGGCTTTGCTGCTGGCTCATGCAGCATGATGGGATTTGCTGCACTTCTGTCACAGGCTCCCAGCTACTGCTTCCCAGCGCTTCCAAGAGATTGCAGAGTCCCTGGTCAGTTAAAAGATGGCTGTGCCCACGTGTGCATTTTGACACTTGTGGGGGATGAGATCTGATCTTTCTGATCTTTCTTCCATTGATTTTCCTGCTAGTGCTTCTCTATCCTTGTCTATGCAGTAGCAAAAGCCAGGTTAACACTGGCATGAGTCAGTCCTAGATCTGGTGCCGCTGGTGGCTTTCAGTGGAAGCGATTCTCCTTGCCCAGATGCACATTCTCTAAAGCTATGTATGTAAAAGGTCCTTTTGAACTTTCTTTACCTGTTTTCTGTTCTGCCTAAATAAATGAATGCTTAATGAAGAGTGTATTTGACATAACTCAAAGACTTCCATTTAAATTACAGCCCTCTCTAGAATCCTGACTTCATTTATCCTACTTCAGGATTTGTGTTTGATGCCTGGGCTATTGTTGAACAGGAAAGGGAGCCACAACTGATTTATCTTCCATTAAAGGAAACCTCATCAGTGTAAAAAAACCCATGTCATATTTGTAGTCCAGAAGTCTAGACAGCTGTCTGCTGGTCCTAAAACTCCTTGCTAGTTGTTAATGTTGTGGGCTGGATTGTTAACTGGTTTGAATCAGCATAGTTATGCTGCTTTTATGGAGCAACGCCAATTTATACCTGTCAAAGATCTGGTCCCACAGGCAAGGAAATAGATTCGTGAGTCTAACCACAACTACTGAGGCATAAATATTATGGTGGAATTAACTTAATGGGGTTACGCTGCTATAACTGCTATTAAAATGTGGCCCAGAATGAATCTCTGCCACCAGGAAATCAGATGGCTATCGAGAGGTTAATTTAATATCTGTTTCCATTGATCTTCCCCATTCCAACGTTCTGTGCTGTATTAAAGGTTTTAGGGAAGACAGTTTGTTGGCATATACTGCCACGAACCTACGCAAATTCATGCCTACAACAGATAATGTCTTTTGTCTTCCATTTAGAGAAGCCCTTCAAGGTCAGAGTCTGAACATTTGACAGTTTGTCGCAATGTTATTTGAATAAACTGCATCTATATGTTTATGTATGATGTATGATATATACCTAAGAGAATTGGTGTTGTCTGGAAGCAGAATATCAGAGATACATTTCATTGTGATTTCCTTCATTTTTTTTCCCTCTGGAAAATTCTGCAACCCTTTTTGTATATTGATGCCTGAGAACATCACCTTCATTTCAAGGTAGTGACCAAAAATCTTCTTCCAGATCTTACAGAAAACTAACGGTTTATCTTAAGGCACAAACAAGAATAGTGTTTTACCTGTATCATTACACTTGTGAGTTACTTCTGTAAGGTAACTGAGGGAACACAAACTAGTCCTGTTAGTTTTATCATAGCATTGTGGCCATTTGCCAACGGGTGTTTGACAGGATCTTCTGTAACATCCTGGCAATTCCCCATCCTGTGACTGATCTGGGGAAGTGTCTGGGGCAGGGAAAGCTGTAGCAAGGACATCCCTCATCTGCTCCTGTGGTGTCTTGAGCAAAAACAGCCTCAAAAGCATCTTACAAGGCATTGGTAAGCAAGACCAGCTGGCAGCAAAACCAGCACAGAGCAAGTGTGGCGTTGCTTCATCTTTGCCTCCCCACCTGTAATTTATAACAAATATTCCTTCACTGATGTCCAGGATCTGGGGCCTGTGCTTGAATGTCAGTTAAATGCCTGTGGAGATTGGAACTTGCTCCTTTGCCTGGAGTATTGTGTAGTGAAGCAATTTCCCCCAAGGACAATTTTAGTTTGAGAAAAGAGGAAGAAAGGAAAAAGGACATCTTAAGAACACACTGTAATCATAATTGCATATAAGAGGGTTTGAGACTCAGCAGATTAACTATTTCCAATGCTACGCCATCATCCCATTTTCCATAAAGGAAAATCATATTGGAGCCTAGTATGCTTCTGGGACAGTCTTTTCAGAAATCCTGAGCTCTGACTTAGCCGTGCTCTGAAAGGCACTGCTGGGCACAGGTACCAATGGAAGAAAGCTGGAGGGGAGAGCTGTGAGCCCATGTGTAGCTGTGCTAAAAATAACAGGAGACAAAGGCACAACCTGCTTTGTGTGGGTTCATTTGTTCTGTGCTACGATTTCGGCATAATTAATACCATCTTCCCTGTGAAAACTGGAGTAGTTGTTAATCCCCTTTTATTCTGCTAATTAGCCATGACATACAAAACTCCCAAACTCTGCAAAAGCAGAGGAGGTCAGCTAGTGTGTGTGCCATCAGCTGGTGCCAGTGCTTTCGTTTGTGGGACTGCCCAGTTATTTCCAAGTTTTAGCTCCTTTATAAACTTGATCTGGAGTAATGTCTGCTGGGTAAATTAATCTGCTCTCCATGTCTACTGGCACTGCTGGTCGTGCCTTTGTGGTGTAAGGAGAAAATTTCAATTGCACTGACAATTTCTTTGTATTTTATCAAAGTTGTGGCTATTCCTCTATCTTGTCTTGGATGAAAAATGACTGTTCTGCTACTGTTGTTATTGGAAAAGTTTCTCCCCTCCTCCTCATTTGGAATACAGGAACAAATTCATCTGTAATAAACTGCATGAGGACATCATCACACAAAAAATGTCCTTGAAGATCGAAATCTAACCCTGTTAATATGTCCAGGTGATGGGAGTTTTCTTTGGATGAATAGAGTTCAGTCTGGGACCTTTCCTACGTTAATGCTTTAGGTTTACCTTCATATCTTCACCTTGTACTATTAGTTTCATTTCTACTGTCTGCTCTTAACCAAAATGCATCCAAATATTAACATTTTTCTAAGTTAGCACATTTTAAAGAAGCAGAGGAATTGCCATTGCTCAATAATCCTTTGCAGCTTTTTTTTTTCATGTAAAATACAAGTATTTTAGTTTAAAGAGTTATATACGTACTTATATCACTAATTAAGGGAGCTTGACTTAAGGCCAGATTAAACAAATGTAGGCATTATGGGTGTACATGTGGTCTGGGAAAGACTTTCTTAGTGATGGGAAAAGCCCAACAAGGAAAATCTAAATTTCTAGCTCCTTCCTGTGGGCTCTCTGGGGGAAGAGCTGTGTTGAACTGGTTTGGGTGACAATACCTGACCCAAAAAATGATAACTCTTGATATTGCAGAGGGGCTACCCAGGTTCCCATTCTTCAAAGGACACTGGAGGAGGTCTCCAGTTTTTATGGGAGTGCCATTCCCTGGGAAACAGAGAGCTCTTGTAAGCTCCAGGTCTCTGCGGGTCATGACAGACTCTGTAACCTGCTGTGCAGCCAGCTGTGCTAAACCTTTGGGCAACAGCAGCTATCCAGGCTGGCTTTGTTGTACAAATACCTGGCATCGTGAAATTACCTTGACTTTTATGATCTCAGAGACTTCTGCTTACTGATACCAGAAAATCAGTTCTGCCTTGCAGTATTTGGGTTGAATTGGCTCAGAAAGGTTTTTCCATGTAAGGTCTGTTTAACTTCAAAACAAGCAATTTTGTAAGGAAACCTAGAAATAGAGCTTCAAGCGAGTGCAGAGATTAGATCTTCTGCCTGCCGCCCACTGGAAAGATCAGTGTCATGTTTTCTGTATATTTAACACCTAATAATCTTAAGTGACTTGTGCAGTCAGCTGCAAAGAGATCACATGGCAGTGTTAGCAAATTATTTCCTTAATCTGATAATCTGCTGAGACATCCGTGAGCTGCACACATTGCACTAATTACAGAGGGTTCAAAGTCATCATTAGCATATTTTGCCCAGTAGTGTAAGTCCTTTATAGCTAAAATGAAATAAAAAAATTAGCAATGATTACACCTACATATGGTTAAAATGGAGAAAACTTAATTAAACATTTAGCGTAGTACAAGGTTACAATATTTTCAGGGTTGGTAACATTATTTGGCTGTTTTCCTTGAAAAACCCACACTGTGTAGTCATAAGCTAAATTTACTGAACCACTTAAGGCATGACCATAACCAATTTTAAGAGGCTTCGAAACCTTCTGATTCTCTCCTGCAGGTATTGATTAACTCCATTTCTGTCTGTACAACAAGCATCTCAGGTTCCACTGTCAATAAGGTTTAATACTGAGCTCCCTGGACTCCAGAGAGGCAAATGTGGCCACTCAGCTCCTGGGCTCACCCAGATTGTCCTTCCTGTCATGACTACAGATCGAATCACTCAGAAAACCTTTGAATACAGGGGTTTAACAATAGTAAAATTCCAAAATAATAATTTAATAAGCCAACAAAATTCTGGATTAAAATCAAAATAAACCTCCCTAGCAATCTGTGCAAGTATAGCAGTTAAAGAGCAGAAACATACATTCCCAGGGACCACTAAAGTTTCTAGTGCTCTGCCTGTGAATTATATTGCAAGACACACCTGGGTATTAACATACTTTCTTTGAAAATATTTGTGATTTATTACAATTGTATAATCCACTGCTGAAACAAAACACATTATTTAGACAGGTGCCATATCTGTTTCAACATAAGTAATTTCTGGTTTTCTGTATTTGGTGGTAGACTGCCATTATTTTTTGAAGACAACAAAATGTTCTCTGTAATATTTTTCTTGTCAAGAGAAATCGATGTGACAAAATTTCGTTGAGTTAAATTCTTTTCCCTAAAGGGGGGACGTGGGGGGTAAGCAATGAGACATACACAAAAAAAAAAAAAAGCAAATAGAAGAAAATACTTTCCATTTAGGTCCTGTTATTACTTTTCATTCATTATAGTGTCAGAGAGGCAGGGACATCAAAACTGAAAAGGGCCTGTCAGGTTCTGCAGTCCATTTCCCAAGAATTCCATACCCTTGCTTATTATCATTGTCCAGGTTTGATAAGTAGTATAGCATTACCTCTGCAGAAAACATTTCCTAATAATAATTTTGTGTCATGCCACATAGTAAATATAGCAAGGGCCTTTGCGGGGCTGGTCTGATAGAGAGTAGCAGAAAATTTCTACTCTGTTGATTTATTGGGGACACCATTTGCTGGGGCTGTGGATGTATAGCTAATGAAGACTTATTAGTTTTATTGAGAGGGAGAGAAAGCTACCTTTTCTTTGTAATATTATGAAGGGCAAAAATGTAATTTCCTGAGATGTATTGAATATATCGGGCTCTGTCTTTGTCATTGTCATCCACAGGCAGGTAGTCTAAGTCTGAAACCTCCTATATGGACAATTGTAATGAGCTGATTGTGTAATACCTTTTAATGTTAAAATTCTTTCATTCTCAGTGCCTCACCACTGTACAAAAAGTAACTGAATCTTACACAAACTACACCCATTTTACCTTCTCTTGGGTTACATTTCTTGCATGTCTTTCACTTGTGATTTAAGTGGGAAAATTACGTAGCACCTGCATAAATAATGCTGGATTTTACACTTATAGAGGCAAATCTTCTCATCATGTAGCTGAATCTTGACCCAAAGCTTGCTGAAATCAAATGGTGATTTGGATGAGTTCAGCCTGCAGCTCTCTTTGACATTAATGGGAAGCAGATCAAAAGAAGTACAGACTCTTAGGCAGCTGTTGTACGTTTTTCTCTGTTGGACAACAAAGCTAAAGGCAAAGAGGTTTTGGGGTTCTCATGCACAACCACATGTATTTTCTGTCCCTCGTTTCCAGGGTTGCACACAGTCAGTACAGCACTTTGAGAAGGGTCATACTTCCTTACTGAAGCAATCTGAACTTACCTCCTTGCTCATCCAACATAACCAAAGTCCTGATACCAGCATCTTTACTCTACATCCCAATAGTGGTAGCAAGGTAAGGAGAGAGAGGGGGAGAAGAGAGAGAGAGAGAGAGATCAGTGAGGGAGCACTCAGCCCTTGGCACAGGACATAGGAAGACACAAGAAAAACAGTGAAAGGAATGACAAGGGGCTGATGGCACAGTCCAAAGGCCTTATGTGCCTGGACACTGCGTACATAATTAGGTACTCGCCATTGTACCATCAATCCTTCTGGATTCACGTGGGATACTGAACTTCTGCAGAAAGCACAAAGCCATGAACCTTGAGATTAAAATAATCACTTTACCCAAGAGTAATTTCTAAAAAGAGAAGGTTCAGCTCCAAGTTAAATGAAGCAGGAGAAGGGAGGATGAGGGTGTTGATATTGTAGGTGGATGTTAATTTCACAGGAGAAATTCCCAGGGAAAACAGGTATGTCACAAACATGTTTGGGAAGGTGGCACAGTGGTTTGTGCACGGCTCTTGCTGCTGCCAGAAGTCAGAAAGCTTACCTACTTAGGAAATCCAGTTTAAGGCAGGCTAATATTTAATAGGATTAAGCCATATTTTTTTGGCTCAGTGATCTAATAGATATGGGTTTGAGCCAAGTTTTAATACAGTCAACAGACACCTTTAGCATTAATGGCCTTTGAATTAAGCTTGAAGGTAGGATTTTCAAAACACCTACACACTGAATCTGCCTCTTCTCCCACAGCTTAGTGGGAATCTTACCACTGCCTCTGCTGGATACAGGCATAGAGCAAAGCTGAGCCATTCACAGCTCCCACTTGCCTAAGCCTGTGGTAGGGCACCTTTGACAAGTACAGTTTTTATTACGCGTTATTCTGGGGTGTGATCAGGTGTCTCTGGTTCCTGGGTGCTGTGGTACTGAGCTATATCACACATCAAAATATCTCCTTTTTAATTACAAGGGGAAACCAGCTCCATTCTGCTTGGAGCAGTGATAACATCTGTGAATAATTAATGGCCTAAATGATCTCCCGACTGTTGCATGTCAACAACAGATGAAGTGAGTCCTCTGTGGCCTGACAGCTTGACAGCAGAGCTACCTGGACATGTGCAGCAGTAATTTACTTGCTGCCATGAGCATAAAGCTATCCATGCTCCTGTGAAACACATGAAGGTGGTGGTGGTGTTGATTTTGCAGAGGGCAGGGAGATGCCCACAGTTGCACAGCTACATCAGGAACAGGAAACGAAAGTCTTGACTGTCCCTTTTGCTCCTTAAACCATCCTCCCACTCCTGGAGGCAAATCAAGGGCTTCATGTTATCTTTCCTGCCAGCTGCCCTGCTCACTGCTCATCGGTTTCTGTGGGAGCAGAGAAGTAGATCTGGCCATCAGCAGCCCTGTCCACGCTCACAGGGCACTCCCAGGCTCCCACACCCCACGCTGCATCAGCCACAAGCCCAACCCTGCCATGCTCAGGGCTGTTTTCCCGGTGTAGCTGGTGCTTCTCTGCTGCACTTAGAGAGGATCCTGCTTGGCTCAAGAGGAACATGAGGTACCGCCTGTTGTGCTGTTCTCTGCCTCTCCCTGCACTCCCATTCTTGTCTGTAATGTCTACATCACTGCAGAAACTGGGAAAAACATCCAACGTGTGCAGGCTGGTTTGCTCTCTCTTTTTAAAAAGTCCCTGTGTGAGTTGCCAGGTGGACAGAAGAGGCCTCCTGCCTCTCCCCATGGTCTGCTGCACCCTGCTGCCCTCAGGTCAGCCATCTACCAGGCACCCACTGCTGCTCTCTCTCCCCTCAAGTTCACACTGCATTTACTTGGATCCCAGACAGCTTTTCTTTTTGCAGCCTTTAGAAGCTTAGGGTCCAAGGGTTATCTTAGGTTTGCCAGTTTAGAATAAAGAAACCACCTTTCATTATATTTTCTGTGGGGCAGATCTGCTAAGCACTGCTTGTGCAACAGTTTTTTATTCGCTCTTTCTATCCTCTTGGTACCCAGGGAGGTTTTACCCCCTCCAGATTTTAACAAACATATTTATGCAAACACAAGAAGGCTGCTTGGGTCTTGAGTCACCTTGTGTTTCAGAAAATATGTTGCAGTCTGACATGCAACCCTTCCAAATATTGAACTCAGAAACCTTTCGTTGGTGCTGTGATAGTTGTTGGCCTTTGGTGAATCAAACATAGTTGGGATGAGAAATATTTACTGCTCTTTAACCCTCTGACCTTATTTTCCTGCTGTGTTTAACATCTAAACAAACCACCTCTATACAAGACGTGCTGAGAGATGAACTCAGCAATTAGACCCTATGGTTTGTATTTCATATCAAATCCTTACACAGAGCAAAAGAGGTGAAATTTTCTTTTACCTGATCATCAGTGCCATTTCATTTTATCAGACAATACTGTATCTCTTACAAACAGCCTGCCACAGCATTAACACAAATGTGAAAATATTAAAGGGTGTGCAATGAATAAAATTATCTGCATCTGCGGTCTAGTCCAAAACATATTGAAGCTAATAAAGAGGTGGTGACTGAAAAGGATGAGATGTGATTCAGACATCAAGTGACAATCTCCTTCTGTTCCAAATTTCTATTAAGCATTAATTTTCAGCTTTTCCACAAAGAGAATTAAATGTGTGAAGTCAATCAAAAAATAAATCACATCCATGCATTTAAAATAGGTCCAGACTTTTAGAAAAGCTCAGTATTCCCATTACGACTGATATTTTAGGTAACTCAAACCCAAACCTGTCTGTAAGACAGAATTATTCTAAAAATGTGTTCATCATCCAGATGTCTGAGCAGGAGAGAAACACTTGGTGACTGACCCCCAGTGACAACAGACTGAGGCACTGCATCTCTGGAAAGATGTTTAACAGAATATGGAGGAAGAAATGTGCCCAATGAGTGTGTTCAGGGGGCAAACACAGACACGTTGGCATTTCCTGCACTGGAAGTATCACAGAAATTCCCCTTTCTCTCAGTGGAGCAGGTGCCACTCGAGCTGGTTGCTGGGGCAATGTGTAACAGGAGGTGATGAAAGCTCTCCTGTGAAGTGCCACTCCCGAAGGACAGGTTCTACAACCTCTGCTCCTGAGTCCTTGATGAGACTCTCATCACCATGGGCCCAGTGACTGTGCTTGGGTTTTTCTGGTCGTGAGGGCTCTGGAAGGATTCTCACACACATCCACCAATATCAGTGATATCCTGTGTGGGAAGCCATGAATAGGTAGAACTCATAGGGTCCATCATGGTATGAAACTCTGTGCTAAAGTTCCACCTTGACAAGGATTAGAGTTTCTTCCTTCCTGTGCAATGGAGGAATCTCTTCAGACCCTGCAGCCCCTGTGCAGGCAATCCTGTTCAGTTTGCAGCAACATAAGGACTCTCAAAAAAGTGAAACGCTTAAGGTAGGCCAGGCCAGAGAGATGAAAAATGCATCTTTCACAGGACCCTACTGAGTTCACAGAGCACACGCCATTTTCATCCAACTCTTTAATCTGTAACAGCCATCTCTTTTGAGAACAACTTCTGACTCTCCTTGTCTTCTCATTGTACTTGGGAGGAGAATTTGGACCGCTAGATTTTGCCATGCACAGCCAACCTCTCACATTCTCATCCTTTAGAAGAAAATGGCACAGCATGAATTGCTTCTGTTGAGGCATTAAACTGGCAGCCCTAGACGTCCTCTGTTTATCCATAATGCAGGTATTCTGCAGATGGTAAAATATATAATATATATAATAATTTTGCACATGAGATGACCCTTCAGGGCAGGAGGCCAACACTTCCAACTTAAAAATGTATCACATTAGGTGAAACAGACCCCATACATTTTAGGAAAGTTTATGTCCTTCAATCTTTCATCCAGACTCTGATGCCTGAATAAAAGCAAATGAACAAGCAGTACTGGTTCAAGTTCTGCATCATTTATATGAAGCACGTGCTCAGGTTCTCCATTTGGCCACTGGCAAAGTTATTAATCAAAGAACCAGAATATATGATTTTCAACCTCCGGGCTTGATTCAACTCATAGATAGTTTAGTTCGTCAGTGCTCCAGGGAAGCCAGTTAAACAGTGTAACTGGGAACCCTTTTGGAGACTTTATAATAGACATTATCCTCAGTCTTCTCTAATAGCTTTTTAAAAATTCTGGTTGCTTCTGGTTTGAGTTTTTTGGTTGGTTGGTTGGTTGAGTTTTTTTATGAGGGTTTCACTCAAAGCAAGTCAGCAATAAAACATTCACTAAAATTTGCCCAGCACTTTGGAGGGGAATTGTATTGCTGTATCATTTCTTGTTATTGCTGTTACAGAACTTAATTTCCCAAGATGGAAATAAAAGTGGGAGGACAATTGGAATGACTTCTCAAAGGGCTCATCAGTCCCACCAGGAACACAGTGTGTTGGGTCCTATCCTACCAAAGGCAGCTATTCAAATTTTGGTTTAGCCTGAGGGAAGATTTTCCTAACACTGTAAGGGGATGATGTATCAGATAGAGAATCCAAGTTCTGGAAATCACTTTCCCTGTATTTCAGGAGATATCCTGAACAACATATATACACTCTCAGTTATGTGAAGAATACATAAACTTCCACTTCGATGAAGAATTTTGCTTTCATCAAAAATTACAGAGTTGGTTTTGAATAAATTAATACAGACAATTATGTACCAGGACAGGCTGATATTGCTAGCAGTTCCCACAGGCACTAAAGAGAACTGTCAACACCCTAAAGACACAAATGTGGTCAAAGAAACATTTTTTAGTCATCCGTAGTAATGAATTTGCTCAGCTCCTGCTCCAGGTTTCCTGTCACCCTGTTAACGCTCCGATGTGTCCCTGATTAAAGAGCCACACAGTGCTGCTCTGCCTGGTAAATCAGATCCTCAGCCCACGTGAATCTGCTACCCCCTGGTTAACACACACAAAGGGATCTAACCCTGCATTGGGGCAAGTGAGACCAGAATTATGGATCATATTCCCTCGGGCCAGATTTGTTCAATTACACTGGTTAAAACACTTTTCTGAGGAGAACTGTTCCAATAGTTCAGTAGTTCCACTAGGTCTAAAGATATCAAAAGGGTTTTTCAAACCAGCTTCGACAAGGTTTGGGCCAAACTCTATATTAATAGAGCATTTTTTCTTCTGTTTTTCAGACTAAGGAGCATGTGGTTGTGATAATAAATGTCAGGGTAAACTCACAGCTGGTAAAATGGCATTCTGTGTGTTCAGTATCCTGCATAGGGCAGCATCAGTTATCAAACATTTATAGCTCAACATTTCACCTTTGGTACTTCACTGCCACTTCACATAAGAGAAAATAGTCCTGTCTGGATTTAAATGTACAAAACAGCCCTTTTGTCTGTACATTCCTAAGTGCTTTCTTCTGAGCTTTTACCACTACTGATTTTGCTATTTTTTCCTTGACGCTTCATAGCTACAAAAGATCGTTTTTGCCCATACTACCACAACTGATTTTCCTTAAAGGCCATGGTGGTGGCACTGGGAGATGGGAGCAAACTCCCAGCTTTTCTCCCTGCATGTGATATTATGCATTGCATAATGTTGCCTCAGAGGTAAAAAGTGTGAACATGAAAAGAAGGTCAGCTACAAACTGTATTTAATCTCACTTGTTCTGCCTCACTTCATTTTTACTTTATGTTTTGGCCTGAACACTGCACAGCATCATCATAAAATACAGGTATTTATAGCACTGAGTGTCTGAAAACAGCACTGGTCAGTGCAGATTAACTGCACTGCCTGGGCACGATGAGCACCATGGAGCAAACTGGGTTTTGGAATCTGCCATTCCAGTATGGAGATGCCTTGGGGCAAAGCCGTGGCTGCTTCTTGCTTCCTTTGCTGTTTCCAGGACTGGAAAAATCAGCTTTTTGTAAAGGTGGGTTATAAAACCAAGGAGAAATTACATCCTTGGTTTTTCTTGGGAGCAGCATCAGGGCTTAGTCTCCAAATTCCAAATAGCCTTCTGGGGCAAGCAGGGCGTGTCCTTTGGGGACATGTCCCCGAGCTATGATCTGCAATGAGGCCTTACATGGCTCCATGTAAGCCATGGACAGAACTCTTCTGTCTTTAGCATGGGGTCCAGTCAGCCTGTTTATGCTGTATTTCCCCAGTATCATGACAGCAATCCATACAAATGTACACAGTAATAATGCTTAAACTGGAGGCATCCTTTTCCTAAGAAAGGAATAACAGATTTGCTGCATCAAGAGAACAGACTAAAATGCATTTTCTCCCTGAGTATTTCCTATCTCTATCCACTAGACAGGTTCTGCTAAGTGAGGAAGTCTAATTGGATTTTTGGGTTTTATTAAATCAGAGCAGTGCAAGCTCAATTTCAAATACTCCCACCATTTGTCTTTTTCAGTATAAAATCTCTCACTCTCTAAATGCTGCACTTTTTTTAAAGTACCTAGGAAAGGGGATTGGAATAATCAACCAGCTGTTTAGGCCACAAAAGAATTTTAAAGGTCTGCTGTAGTGACTATTGGTGAAAATAATATTCAGCTCATTTTAGAAGAACTCCCTTGACTACTCAGTGCTAGTTTTAGCAACTTCTCTATTTGGACAGGAAGATATTGTGGCATCTGAATAAATGCCAGGTCCAGAGATGCTGAGCTCTTCCAAGAAGCGCTACAGACCTACATAAATTCCTTGGTAAATTCAGCAGTCCCAGTTCTCCTCCCACTTTGCCATTTGCTGTGATTTAATACTGAAATTCCAGTGGCATTCACAATATGCTGGCTCAATATGTTAGGAAGACTCAAGCAGTGCACAGGCCGCAGAAATACGGCTCAGGAGAGGCAGGGCTGATATTTACTGATGGCTTGGCCCCGAGCAAATCACTTCCCTTTCCTGCGCCTCTCCTGCTTCCCACTCATCATCTGCCTTGTCTATTTAGATACCAGGCATTCTGGGGCAGCAGGCTCTCCTGCCTTGTGTTGTGAGGGTACTCATATGAGACTCTCTTCCATGTTGTTGAATTGATTTCAGCAGGAGCTGCATCCAGCACAGAGTTGACGCAAAGTGGTGGTTAGGAATGATGTGTCCAGGGAACTGAGCAGCAAAAAGGGACAGATTGCTCATGAGACAAGGACATGTTTAGGCTGTAAGGGGCCCTGATCTAAAGTGTTTGTGGAGGAGAAGTGATGCTGACTATGCTCAGTGACTCATCTGTTTGTCCGTACATGGAAATTTAATTTTGTCTCCATTGGACTCCATTGATCTTCAGAGTGGTGATTGATTTCAAGGCCATAAAGCCTACGGCTGAGGTCGTGCTTGTTCCTGAACATGAGACCTGATGTAATTTTCTTCCTGTTGTCTCTGCTGGAGATTCCTCTGGTTGTCAGGAGTACTGGGACTGTCAGTGCTGATGACCCTGATTAAAAATGTCACCAGCTCCAGCACCAGGGCTTTCATGGTGTCTGAAAATAATATGTCCTGTCAGGCAGCAGCAAAGTTTTCCACCACCTGATGGCTGAACACTCAAAACTAAACTGAGTTGAGATTTTCCAACTTTTAAACCCCTTTATTGTGGAGAGGGTGAAATAAGGTCTGATTGAATTGTGTTTTTCCTTCCAGGCAGGTATTAGCTGTGAAGACCAAGCCAGGGTCCCCTTCCTTAGCACCATGGAAAATCAGAGAACTCCCAGTTCCAAAGTGGTCAATCTAGGACATCCTGTGAGCTTTGAAATCCTGATAAATATTTCAGAGATACATAAAGAAATAGCATTTAAATGCTGTGCTGACCAATGTTCTATAAATAGCTGCAGGAGTTTATGGTGAGGGAAGTATTTAAAGCAGACTGGGAAAAATGGATCAAGGGCCTTCTCACCCCCTTGCAGTGTTATGCCATGGACGTGAGAGCGGTGCTGGCACGAGGCTCGTGGAGCTCTGCAGCAAACTCAGCCACTTGTCCCTGACTCCAGGTCACCTTCAGAGGCTGTTTCCTCCATTTATGTCCAGAATCCTGTCTCAGTGGATCCTCAGGTATGGACAAATCAGTGCCTTGGCAGCCAGAGAACAGTGTCTTGCACAGCCCTAGTGAGGGGTAGGGATGAGCAGGGACAGTGGCACATAAAGCCAGGCCCTAGCGATGTGAGTTTTAAAAAACTTCCAGTATCAGGCTGTCCATCACTTTTTCTCACAACAGAAGTGCAAATAAAATGCAAGTCCTTACCTCTTCAACAAGCTGCAGCATTCGACGGGTGCTCTCAAGGGACTGGAAAAAAATGGGAAAAAACACTGAGATTTGGCAAATTACACTTTCCAACGCTAATGTGGAGGCTCATGCTGACAGGAAGTTTTGCCTGCACTCTTTCCCTCCCCTCCAATTCAGGCCATCAGCAGGGCACTGGCGATTTCTCCATCTCCAGCTCTATGGATGGCTAATGCAGCAGTTCTCAGCACGCCTCGAGGCAGCTGCAAGTCTCCAAGGCTTGTGCTCCCCTTGCTCACACACTGCGGCATGCTGCTCAGAACCGCAGGTGTTCCACTTTAAAAATAAAGCCTGTGGTTTTCAGCTAAGACTCTTCAGAAACCCACTTGGTGACTTCTAATATTTAATAGGTTTGACAAATCGAAGGAATCCTCAGAAAATATTAAATTCCTGCCTTTTGCTCTGAGGCCAGTCAAATTGATGCACAATCTAATACCTAAACCAAGCTCACAATCAATAAATGGCCTAATCTAGACTAAACACAACATTAACTTTTACCCCAGCTCATTTCATTTCCAATTCCGCTTTCAGTGTAAAGCTGATGGAAAAGAGCTCTAGAAATCCTTTGGCGGATCAGCTCCTATTTCTGGCTGTGTGTTTCACACCGAGCCCAGCCCCAAGTTCCCAGTTTAGCTACTGGTCTCACTTCATCAGCAAGCTGGTCGGCACGCCGCTGCATTTCTTCCAACTCATTGCGCATATCCGCGTCTTCCGCCATTTTAGCTGTGGGGGTGTTTGGGGACGCTGCAGATCAGGATTCGCACTCAGCTGCTTTGTGAGCCTGGAAGACAGCAAAAAGGAAGAGAAACCGTGTGGTTAGGAGACGTGCTTAAATGCCAGTCTCACAAAAGTGCTTTTATTACATCAGTGTCCTCACCCAAACTCTCATTCTGGATAGTAATTCCTACACAGTAGAGGGCAAATCCTTCCTTTTTTCTTAACCTTTCAAATGCAATTCATATGGAAGCTGGACACTCAGGAGATGTCATTTGCTGCCAGAAACAATCCTGAAACCCATTCATTCTTCTCTAGGATTAAAAGGCTTAATGTGAAGGAGGTCAAGCCTGTGCCCCTCATGTCCTGTGTTCCAGCTGCACTGCTTGGAGGGCTGGATGCTCAGATAACACATTTGCAATTAAAGTAAAGGCTATGCAACTTTGCAGATTTTCATTGGCTAATGACTCGTCCACCATGCTATAGTTCAGACTATGAAATAATATTTACAGCTAGACTGGGAGAAGTCTACCTGGGAGAATCCTTCATTTTGGGGGAAGTGATGGTAGGACCTAACTGGTATTTTCAACTTCTCTACAAAGTGGGTCAGATTCTGATCTTCGTTATCCCTCTTGATACAGAAAGACATCCCTGAGCTGGTCCTAACCAGAGGTCAGGATTGAGCTTATTAATCCTTGTTTTGGTAGGGTTTCTTTTTTGTTACAAATTCAAGCTAGCTCTGATTACTGAGCATGACTTGATTAAGAAAGGCGGGCCCTCCTACCATCTGTCAGGTCTTTATAACAACAACACTGGTTTATTTCTTTGCTTGATTCAAGCATGGCACATTGCAAATTACTGCTCACTGAATGTTAGATTTGTTCATTGCAGGAAAAGCTAATTGCAGGTGCAGAGGAGGTGGGGAAGTTGTGGGGGACTGCAAGTAAACAGCCATAAAGCAGATGCCATTGTGCTCAATTACAGAAAGAGGACAAAAGCAGCCCCTTTCAGCAAAGCTGCTCTAAAGAAGGCAGGATCCCGGGGGCTGTTTTCTGTCCTGTCTTTGCGATATGTGCAGCCTTTATGAAACAAGATAAGTCACGGCAAAGCTTGGTTCTAAAATTTTAGCAATAACAACTCTGTTTAAATGGAAGTTACTAGGTATTGGAGATTAAACCATTCCTCTCTTTGATGGTGCTCTCCATCAGGACATCAGGAGTATGGGCTGAGCAGGCACAGCTGGGTGGCAGCGATAGTTCCTGCATCACACCCTCTTTGCTTAGAAAGGTGTAAGGAAAGCAGACAGCTCCTTGTATTTCCTCTGCAGCTTCAGCAACAGATTTGCTGATTTTCTTATCTAAGAGGGAATATGTGACCTTCATGCCTTCACATTAGCTGTGCCCTCACTCATGGTTGCTTTTCCTCTTTGAAGCTACAGCAGGAAGAAATCCATCTCTAGGAGTCAGCCCTGCAGCTACTGGCACAACATTCTACTTTCATCACTGAGCGCATCGCCACATCCTTGTCAGAGGGAGGCTGACATTTTGTGATGGGTCACACCATGTGTAGGAGCCCAAAAGTCTGCTGGAGAAGGAGGCCACCTGGTCCTGCCAGCTGTGTGGTCACAGCAGTGTGAAGGACCAAGCTTAGGCAACTCATCTGCAGCCCCAGCTGATGCAAAGGCAGAGCTTAATTTCGTGGCTAATACTCAAGTTGATATCAGACACTCCAAGGATGCTCACAAACAGCAGGAAATGAGCTTTACAAAAACTGGTGCACTTGGATATTTAGGAGGAGAAGATAAACTGGGAACTGGTCTCTTCTGGAAGGGCACGTGGAAGTGTGGGGATACTCTCAAGGCCACCCCAGCCTTCCCACCCTGCTGCTGTGCTGGTACACAGCTCCAGGAAGACACTGCTCCTGGCCAGCAAATGGAGCATGATCAGGTGGGATAAAAAGAAGTTATTTTGGTAAAGAACCATGCTCCAAACTCCTGCCCCACTTGTCAGAGGCTGGATCTAGCACTAGTCACTGCTTCACAATTTTTTTTTTTTCCCAGATTGAGGCATAACCCAGAGCTGAAATATTTCTGGCATAGCCTCTGTACCAGAACCAAGATGAAGTCTGTGGACCTAGTTTTCGAGCATCTAGTTAAAATATTCTCCTCTGCCTGGACCCCTCACTACACTTGTGCTGGCAGGATAGTAGCACCGAGCTTTAGCAAAACTCAGGACAATTTGCTCAGGGCTTTGGGGCTGATCTAATTGGTAAATACATATACATGTTGAGGGGCAGGAAAGTGGTTCTGTGCTGTGTCTGTTGGTATCATCTCACTAGCTGTAAAGTGGGAGGTGATGTATCAGTGAGAGGGTGGGATGCTAACAGGGAATTTGGTTCATTTTCTAAGCATTATCCAGTGTGAGCCGAATAATTACAGACCTGTAAGTGAGTGGGGGTGACATGAGGGCTTCTACTGACAACAGCAATTTATTTCTTGACTGTTGGTCAGTGTCTGCAGATAAAAAAAACTGCACAGAAAAATCCATTATCAGGTAGATTCCAGCCTGACTTTTGATGTTTTCCTTACAATTTTTTTTTGATCATGAGCCTGTGGTGGTGATGGGTGGTGCAAAAAACCAAAAAGAAACAATGTGGAGAGATTTTCACAGAAGCACGGAATGGTTTGGGTTGGAAGGTTCCTTAAAGATCATCCCGTTCCAACACCCTGCCATGGACAGGGACACCTTTCACTAGACCAGGTTGCTCAGTTCCATCACACCAGACCTTGAATGCTTCCAGGGATGGGGCATCCAAGGCTTCTTTGGACAACCTGTTCCAGTGACTCACCATCCTCACAGTCAGTAATTTCTTCCTAACATTTAATCTAAACCTACTGCCTGTCAGTTTGAAGCCATTGTCCCTTGTCCTGTCACTCCATGCTCTTGTGGGTTTTTTTTTTTAGTTACCCTTCTTGGTTTGTTAGAGTCATCAGCTGGCATCTTAGTGACAGACGCGTCTTATTTTGCATCAAGCTAAAAAACGTGTCAGAGCTTGTAACCGGAGAGATGTTGTGTGGCAAGTGATCGAACTTGACAGGTTTATTGAGATTGTTTGGTATTTGTAAAGCACTTAGAATGGATTGAGAAATAGCAAAAAAGCATTCTGCCAGACAAATCATTTTTCATCAAGTTTTAGTCATAAACAGAAGTGCCCCGCAGCTGTGCTGATTTAACTTTATTTAATAGAAAACCATGCCTAAGAATCAATAACGGTTACTGATTTGCACACAGTATGATAAACTACATAAATTTTGTAGATGGCAGGGAATGAGTTCAAATTTTTTTCCAATTTTGCAATTTATAATGTGGAATAGGACAGATTAGAGATAGAATTTTCCT
Organism: Donacobius atricapilla; assembly: GCA_013397315.1. Taxonomy (NCBI): domain Eukaryota; kingdom Metazoa; phylum Chordata; class Aves; order Passeriformes; family Mimidae; genus Donacobius; species Donacobius atricapilla. The sequence goes on from WBMY01000536.1 coordinate 795,271, forward strand.
TGAAAGGTCCTGTTTAGGCTGAAATGCCATTCCAGTGTCACAAATTTCCAACATCAAACCCTGTTATCAATAAAAATCTTGTAGAGAGAAGAATTAGGTTTTAAAGGGAATTATTGCTCTAAAGTACAAATTAACAGTTCTCCCTCTATGGTGTTTCTTAGGAACACCTATAAAAAGCTTTTCTTTAAAACTCCTGATGTTTTAAAACATTGAAAATGAATGATTTCAGGAATGGTTAAGAAAAGTTAAACGATGACGAATTTGCTCTTACTGATACTAGACAGGCTTTCAAAGCATAAGGTCTGGCTCATGCCCACTGAAACCTGCTCTTGTTTAAGTAGAAGAGAAATAGGCCTAAGATAGTATTGAGGACTTGGGATAAAAAATTCCTTGCAGAATTTATATTTTTGGTATTAGCTGATATTTTGTATTCTATTCTCATTCAAGCTAATTTGGACCAAGTATCAATATCCTACAATTGCCTTTGGAACCTCTAATATAACTACAATAAACTCTCCAAAGTGTACTCTGTACTTTCAACTTAAACTACATTTTATTTTCTCTATAGTCCCTGCAGAGATGACAGACCAGATGCTCTGGTTTAGTTCAACTGGGCAGAAACACCAATTCATGTAGAAAACCAAAGTTTGGGATGTAATATGTTAAGCTCTTTCAATCTAAAATTTTGATTAAAGAAAAAAAAAAGGTTGCTACAGAAGTTACAGACCCTGCTTCACACTATTTGGGTTTATACTTGCAGTAATTACCTTTACAAATTCAGCCTCAAAATTTCACGAGGACCTTCCTCTGGATTCACACACAGATGTCCACGGTGCTCTTCAAAAAGGAGAAAAAAGCCCAAACATTGCTACAAAGTCCTGTGTACACCATGTTCCAGGCTGTGCTCTGTGTCTCCTACACACGGCAAGTAACTCCAGACATTTGGGTCCTTTACATCAAATTCCCTGCAGACAGCCTTGTACCTTATGCCAGTGCTCATACAGAAGCACAACAGACAATGTTAGAGAGAAACACAAAGAGAGACTGGCTAATGGAAAGGCATTGGCCATTATACTTTGAATTCTGCATCTGCTATTTCAGTAGTGCTGAGAACATTATATAATCCGTACGGAGTAATACTGAAGGCTCAGAGAGACCTACGTCTATCGCCCGAGGAAGTGAGATACAGTGAGTGACCTTTGAAAGCAAATATTTGCTTCACAGTGATATAAACACTTCAATGCAATAAATACAGGAATATGAAAATGCTGCAATTTACTGGGGTGAAGGCGACACAGCAATAAAATGTTCTTTTTTAAGCACTCTCCCTGTTATTAAAGGACACATCTACTCTTCCCATGGATATTTGTAGCCAGAAGATGACTGCATTGGCGTTTTTTTACTAAAAAAAGTCAGAGTTGGTCAATGCCACACTTTGTGCCTCTTGTAGGATTGGAAACATTACCATGGTGGTGTGGTGCTCATAAAGCCACAGAAAACCCAAGGAGAGACTTTGAATCAAGTGTCTCAGGATGGATATTGGGCCATTTAAAGGTGGAATTTGGGTTGATGCTATTATCTGGCTGCTGGTAGAAGAAACAGTGTCAAAGGGGGGGACGAAGTGCAGCTACAGATGAAGAAGGTCATTCGTGCTCCCCAGTGCTGCCCCTGATTTGGCTTCCACGTGCCATCCAAGGGGTGTTCAGCCTCTATGGGTCAGGCACAAGGCAGCTCTGGGGCTATGCAGGATCCTCCTGTCACAGGACACATCCCTTTATCCTGCAGGACCTCCTCAACAGCTACCACTGCCCAGTGGGGAGCTCTCTACAGATCACCTGTCCAGCACATTGGCCATGTCTTTCACCACCTTCGCAAGCCTTCCCTACAGGGGCTTTTGGCAGCTGGATTACAGGAAATGCTCTGGCATTAACCTCAAAGCCCAGTCTAGACCAGGAAGATAACACCTGCCTGATAACACCAGCAGGGAATGAAATGACATAAGAAGTGTGAACCTGCTGCAAAAGGATGCTTAAAAACCATTAGTGTGTGTGTCACTGACACCAGCAGGTTCCCCCTGGAGCTGCGTTGAGGATGGAGTGTTTGAAGGCGGATCCCAACAGAAAGCCAGGAGAGTCATGTGTGTGCTGCCCACAGTCAGTGTGACAGGCAACAGCCGGTGAGAATTTGAAGGGAGATGGAAACATGGTTTTTATAGACTGTGGGCTCTCAGCAATGGCCCTCACAAACTCCAACTTTTCTGACTTCTGTCATCTCCATCTTTGACAGAGCTTACCACAATTAATACTGCCTATAACTAAACATGCCCTGCTTTTGCTCCTACTGTATTTTAACTGATCTGAAAGCACTTGGAGAAGAAATGAGATAATTCTGTAACAAAAATTCCTATTTAAACATTTTTACACTGTGGTATAAAATGTAACAATGAAAAATTAGGAGTTGTTATTTAGATTTAATTTCTAAATAGATGTGAAATAAAGTCTTGAGGAGAGTCTGCTGTTCCCCTCAATTCTCCAGCACATCCTATTGCATGGATCTAATTTATCCACAAGATTTTCAGCAAAATTCTCATTTCCAAAGAAACACCTCTTTAACATTTGTGTTACAGATGAAGCCAAAAAGCTGGAGCTGTGTTTCTGTAGGGTCTGTCAGCCTTAGCGCAAGGCACAGACACCTCATCTCTCTCCTGCTGCTGTCCCACAGCATTTTGCTTCAAGGCTTTGGGCACACTTCTGTCGCTGTAGGACACAAAATCAGACTACACAACTCCAGAATTTGTCAGAAGGCTGAAACTGAGTTTATTAAAATTTTGACCTCTTTATTTACTAGGTCACCAGAACTAAACTGATTGGTGTTAGAAGTAAAACTCATTCAATCACACTGGCCAACACAGAGAGACATCAAATTGTCTCCACCTCCAAAGAAAAATGAAAACAAGATAGAGTTAGCAAAAACATCTTCTCTGCTGACAGAAAATTCTGTGAGAACTGAGTTTTAGAAATCAAAACATCTCAGGCTAAAAAACCAAGGCTTCACACTTGCACAGTCCAGGCTGACAGAGGATAGTGGTAATAACAAATTTCACTCTGAATTCTTGCGTGATATTCAGTAAAGAGTAATGCCTACTGCTGAGGGCTTGTCAGGGAGTGACTTTGGACAAGACAGGCACTGAGATCCTGCAAATCTGAATTCAGGAGAGGCAGGTAATTCCTCATTTGTTCCTGTCATCCTGCATCACCTTAGGCAACTTATTTTACTCTCAAGGCTTGCTTGCCTTGCCTGAAGACAGATCTCTAGAGCTGTGTGAGATGCTGCAGGTGTTTGGTTTCCTGCTGCTGCCTCTATCCGTCAGCACCATGCAGGTGTCTTGGATACCTCTGATGGGACTGCTTGTCTATGTTTAACAACTGAATCTGTCTCACATCTACACAACAGAGAGAAAATCCTTCTCTTCCTTCCTATCTTGCCCTTGTCTTGTCCTACTTAAACTGCAGGTGTTTCAGGGCACGGACAAGGACCTTGCCCAGAGTCCAGAACACCTGGGACTTTGGGATAAATGCTGGTGAGGGTGCTGTCATATTGTCACACTGCACCTCTGCCCCTCCGCCCCAATACAGGGCAAGTCAGTGTTGTCCTGTCCGCAGTCCGACAACAGGGCTGCTCCATGAGGCTCCTCCAACACGTGCCAGCCGCTCACCAGGCTCCCACACCGAAACAAATAAAAGCATAGACCAGCCATTTTGTAACAAGGTCACCTCAGAGTAATAAAAACTTGACTTTCTATCCCTTTTACTGCTAAAAGAAAACAAACCTCTCGATGCGTTATCTTTTTGCACTCATTTTTACACCTATGTACCCACACATTATTCCTTTTTTTTTTTTGCCTTTTTTTTTTTTTTTTGCTTTCCCACAGAAACAGAAAAACGTTCCAGACAAAAATGTTTGTTCTATTCATCTGGGAGAGCAACCAGCCAGAGAGGTGGAGGGTGAAGAAAGAAACCCTCTTAGGGGGAGTGGGCACCTGGGCACCACTTCTACTGGCAGCAGAGCACAGACCTGGACAGAACAGGCTGCTGTGAATCAAATTCCCTGTTATTGCAGCTCCCTGTCTCATGTAGCTTCATTTATAATTTAACAAGCTATGTCCTATGAATCACTAAGCTTATTGTGTTCCCTCTAGTTCTGAGTCCAGACCATCGCTTCTCTAATACCTGGAAAACATTTTACTTCTAGCACGAAATGATTCCCAGCTAGGAAAGAGCAGCTTGTTCCTGTGCTGGTGTTGTCCCGTGGCTTAAATACTTTCTCTTCTTACCTGCTGTCTCCTCTCTCTCTCAGGTACAGAAATAGGACTTAGAACCTTTCCCAGCATTCTTATGATGTGAAAGATGAGATCTGTTATTCCTTTCCTGGTAGGCAGACTGTCATCCTACCAACTCTTGGTCATGCCAGTTCCATTTGAATTAGTCTTCTCTGGAAAAGGGTGGCTGGCATTTCAGAGGGTATCTTAAATGAGGGTATGAGCTTTGCTCAAAGGGCTTAGTGCTTCCCTGTCCTTCCAGGAGATACCTGCTCCAAAATATCCTACAACCTCGCTTTCCATTCGCATAGCTGGATCTTGATGGCTCAGAACAAGAAATCCAGGTATTAGTAGAGAGGATTAAAGAAAATGTCTTGACTTGTGACAAAGCTGTTTGCATTCTGATGCCAGAATCTTGGAGAAAAACTAAAGTCATCTGCCTAGCTGGAGGATGAGATTTCTGACTGTGTCATGATTTCCAGTAGAACTCAAACCCTAAATCCGTTCAGGTCTTCAAAATATTCACTGGCCATCAGTGCAGCAATGATGAGCAGTCAGCTTCTCTTCAATTTGATTCCAACCTGGGTTTCTTTACACTGCTCCTAAGCCAGTAAATCTGATTAATGCCAATTTTAGAAGCCAATGGTGAAAGTCACGCCCCATTTCAAGGTGGAGGAAGTGTCACCACTGCCATTAGTGGGGTCAGAATTACAGGTGGAGCTACAAGCCAGTGACGATCGTGCTGGGAGAGGCCATCAGTGTAGGGGGGCGGGGGGAGATGTGAGAGTGGAAACACCGAACAAAAGTGCTTGGCATCTTAAATACTTTTCTGCCAGATTTTCCTGGGGCTCTACCTTGTTCCCTTCTGTTTCTCTGAGATAGAATAGAAATATGAAATGGGAGTATTGCAAAACCTTTATTGAAGGATTCAAGGCACAGCAAGGAATAAGAAAACTGCATGGCTAATCTTCCTGGGGCATTCCCACCAGGCTCCTTGAGGCCTGTTGCATTTGCTGTTCCTAGGTGAGCAGAAAGAAACTGTTCCCTCTGCACAGTCGTCTCAAGAGTGTCAGAGCTCCTGGTCCAGCCCCCACTCCATATACACATACAAACCTCTTCCAGATCTCCTGGTTTAAGTTAATCACCCCCCCTCAGCATTCCAAACCATGACGATCCGTGGGTGAAGTCTCCTTCTCTGCCTTCACAAACCAAGAGGAGCCAGCCCCAGTGGCAACAGAGAAAGGCAGCTGAGCTTGTGCAAGAGAGCATTAAACGAGTAGTCGTTCAAAAGACCTCGCTCCACGTTGCCTCAACCTTCCCTACGCCTTCTCTGCCTCTGCAAAGTCAGCTCAAAACCTCAGAAGAGTTCCACACTCTTGTATTACACACAGATCAAACCAATGGCAGCAAATGCAAACCAGTAGAGATCATCCTCAAATTTCTTATAATGATCCAAGAAGGCAGCCTGACAACTGAAGAAAGACATTTTTAGGCTACATGCATGATGAAAAGGAAACCCACAAATTGAAGAGGGATTATTTTAGGCTAAATGGATGATAGAAAGGAAACTCGCAAACTGGAGAAAGATTTTTTTTTTTTTTAGGCTAAATGGATGATGAAAAGGAAACCCACAAACTGCAAAAAGGTATTTTTAGGTTAAATGGATGATTGAAAGGAAACCTACGAGTATTACAGTAAGAAAAGGGAGCACATTTGCATTGGCCTGTCACAAAGCAGAGCTAATTTCTTTTGCAGTTTTTGGGAGTCTGCAAGTCAGGAGGAAATTTTGTGGTAACTTCATTTAATTTGAAAGTGATTTTTTTCAAAAGTTAATTGAACGTAACAATGAATTACTTCACAGTTAAAACAGATGTGAAGTTCTTCATTTGTGTGTTAAAAATAGGTGTTATCCCATCTTCACTAGTCCTGATACTTCTAGGACTGGATGAAACAAGCTGTGAGTTTAAGTAGCACATTTACAAGCTTAGTGTGGAATGGCTGCTGATTTTGATTGAAGGGGAAAACATGGAAAAGCACCTCGTGGTGAAAGAACAATAACTCTGTATTCTAATGTAAAAGATTGGCAGTGACATAGTTAACCCTGTTGTCATCAATGTTGTCAAAAGTTTAATTTCAAAGTGATAGACAGGAATAAGGTGTTCTCCTGATGGTTTGTTTGTTATGGGCTGTCAGCACACTCAGTTGACATTTCACTTCTTTCTGCCTGGTTTGCATTTTTAAGATTTCTCTGCAGCCCAGGACTCACACCTACCCCTGTCCCTGGGCTGTGTAACACCAGTAAGGACCTTCAACAGAAATTAAGAAAATTCAATTAATGCAGCTCTTGCTAAATATAAATATTTTAATAGGCGAGTAAAATACACTGCGATCATGAGGGCATCAGGAATGCAAACAGACAACGTTTCCCCTCTTGACATGCATTTCTGATAAACAAAGCTATTCATTATATTTATAATACACATCCTTTCATTTCTGCCTGGTGGTAAAAGCATTTCAAGCAGTGGGCTGATATATTTTTAGCAGAAATCTTCTTTAACTAAGTCGTCAGAGTCAAATCAGCAGCTGACAAAATATACGCATTATGAAACTGGGCTGATGATGTTATTTGTAGAACTGAATTTTTAACTGAAGGACGATTTTTTTTCAGCTATGAGGGACAGCAAAAAGAGATATTTAAGAAATTACCTCATTGTCTTTGAGATTCATGGTTATCACTGATTATTCATGTTCTGTCTGCCAGCCTTCTGTTCATTATATCATACAGCATCTGAAGCAGGTAGCAAGAAGGAAGGGAACTTCCCAGCTTGGGTTTTTTCCTTGTGCATGCAGCCATCTGTGGTGAGGGCACTGATGCAACAGTGCAACACCATCAGTAAAACAGCAAAGTTGCAGGCCTGAGTCAAAGCCCATCCCCTCAAAGAACTGCAATGCAAAATGAATCTTCCTGCACCTCCCCACTATTATCAGTGGTTTTCTCTGGGGCAAAGGAGCTTTAAAAATGAACAAGCAAAACAAAAAGGTCGACCTTTCTGAGGGTGCTCTGAGTATTCCCCCAAGGATATCTTTGCCATGGGCTCACTTTCTGCCACTTCCTACCCCTGGTTCCTCTCTCCTCTACTTTGTGTCATGGTCTCTGCTAGGAACTTAAACTGTGGAAGCAGGATTTAAAGCTGAAGAAGGGTTCATGAACTTTGAAAAGCTTACTTCCTTTCAAGAAAAAAAGAAATAGTTACAGCCATGTTATAAAAAGAAAGGACCCTACTTAATTTTAACTCCTCTCCTTCTCTGTTTATACACAGGTGACACACAGATAGACGTGTGAGTACATAAAATGCAGCAGGCACAATTTAAGGACACAGCAGACCATCTTTTTTTAAAGGCAGTTTATGTAACAAAAAGGGTTGAGAACCCAATTTTAAACCATTAAACCTTTTACAAGTTTCAGTGTTAGTATTTCAAGGCTCTTTTACAGATTCACAGTAACAAAAAATCCGGCTGCTGTTAAACAGCTCATCTCCCTGAAGGGAAGCTGGACCCTTGACCAGTCCAGACTCTCCCAAAACCCTGCACGGCTGCAAATGCCATTCAGAGAAGGGGGAAGATCTGGCTGCTTTCTTCACTGGGCATGACTGAAAGATTTAAGGGGAAGATCCTTGGGTCCTATCCACCATTCTCTACTGGTGAAGGCTTGTATCAAAACCAATAAATTGAGAACGACTGTGTCAGGTGGATACAGTGGGTGCTTATGCATTTAGAATGGCACAAGTCAAATATTGAAAGCATCTGCCATTTCTAGGCTAAATAACAAACTATAGTAGCCACAGGAATGCATAATAGCAGCCCACAGACATGCAAAACTTATTCACTGGTTTTCAAAGGCCATTGCTGCTTTCTGATTCACATCTACAACTAATTCCTGGCTGCTACTGATTTTCCAGGAATCAGTAATACAAGTTCGAAGAAGGGTGATTTAGAAACCTCTCTTTCTTCAGAAGTCCATTTCAGCCTTCACAGGCTGATGAGAACAACCCCAGCGCACTCCTCCGGTGAAGATTACCCAGACTTGCAGGCAAGGATTTAGCTGTACTAATACAGGAACACAACTCCTTTTTTTTTTTTTCTCCTTTCTTTTTTTATTGACCAATCAATTCAACAACAGGCTTGATAGTGCCTCAAGGGCATCGCTTTCAACCACGTGATCAGCAGATTAACAGAGAGGCTGCAAAATCCTTTCCGCTCAAACTGTTTCAACGGAGGATCAAAATCTTTCTCTCTGCATGGGGATTTTTATTTAGCTAGTTCTTTTTATTGAGTTTGCACATGTTTGTGAAGGAATTAAGGCCGGCAAGGGCATGGAAGATGGTCTGGTTTGGCTTCTAACCTTTTCCTTTCAATTTGTGTTTGGGAGTAGAAAGTTTTCCAGTTCGTTATGGGAATGTTGTCCCCTCCCCAGGTCCTACACTCGCATCATTATTGGTTGAATCTCATCAAACCACAGATGCTGGCCCTAATAAGATGGAAATTAAAACATTTTGAAAGAGCTTTTTGCAGCCTTTTCCCTGCTGCAATTCTTGTTCTCACTAAGGGGGTTGGATATGTTGAAACAGGCTGTGATACAACCTGCAGGAGAAAGGTTTGGGAAAATGGGGAGCTGGGTAAGTCCTGCGTGGTCACATGAGATTTACAGGGCTCTGCTGAACAGTACAACAAGAGATTAAATTTGATCATGTAAAAAAAAAAAAAATAAGCAACAATTAACTGTTTCTTAGCCGCAGCAGTCTGGCTCCTGGGAAGCAACTGTTTGCAACATGGAGGTACATGGGGGCTCCTGCTGAAATCCTTAATATTCAGCGTTCAGATCCCTGAGCTATGAAGGTACAATTACTGCTGGGGGCAAGAGGGTGCATTCAGTGCTGTAGAAATGAAGAAAACAGGGCACAAAATACCCGGAAACAGAGCAGAAACCAGGCTGCCTTATATCCATCTAAAACATAAAAGCACACCTGGAGCTGCAGAGATTGAGGATCAAATGTGAAGGTCCACACATAACATGGCTGAGAGGTTTCTTTGGCCCTAGCACAGGTTGAAACAAAACCAACCTCCTCACTGAGCTGCTGGATGATGAACCACAGCAGTGAGCTGGGACAAGAGCAATTCACATACTGACAACAGAAACAGCAAGAGTAAACTCAGCAAAAAAAAAATTAATAGCCAACATTTGACAGAAATCACAGTCTGGTCACAAAGAAGTCACAGCATTCAGCAAACAGAGGATTTTCCCAGAACTGTGCCTAGATATTCCCACAGTTCGGCTGTCAATATCCTACAGCTCCAGATTTCAAGCAAAGTGTGTGCACACAGCTGAGAGCAAAAGGATTTTGTCTCACTGCCTGGCAATGAAAGCTCCAATTCTATTTTCATTTAAATCCCTAAACCTTTTTCTGCCTTGGCTGGGACCCACATGAGGTGCCTTTGGATCTTTAAGACCGGAGGCTTTATAAAAAGCCATGCTAAAAGGAAGGAATGAATTATTCCTTGCAGTGGATGAATAGTGACAGCCAATCTGATTCTTCTAAACATTAAAACAGTGCTTGGTTTGCGTCAGAAAAACAGGAATTGCCTTCCAACCTCTCCACTTTTATAATTAGGCTCATCTGCATTCATTCACCTGAGCGTAAATCCAGAGTTTCTGGGTCTCAGCCGCTTTCCCAGTGCTCTGTAGGAGAGCACAGCTTGTCCCAAGGACAAGCGACCTTCAAGCAGCGCTGCCTCCAGGGCATGGCAGGGCTGCCTCACCGGGGCTGGGAGCAAGAGGCACCACGGCTCCCAGAGCTGCCATGTGACAAGGACCACAGGGCACAGCCACTGGTGGCACCGAGCTGGCGCTGCACACGGAGCACTCCTGGCCCTGCACAGCCCGTGACACGGAGGAAAGAGCTGAACAAGAGGCACATCTTCCCCAAAGGTGTGTTCAGCAGTGGTAAGGTGGCTTCTGGAGACGTCCCCAGTGGGGAGTTACGGGTTGGAATGCGGTGAAGCTTGTGAGATCGGGCAATAGAAAATACTCTACCTCACAAGGTGTTTTGACACTCCTAAGTGGCCAAGCAGCCAGTGTTCAAGGTGAGGCGTCTCAAGCTGATGGTGCACCCAAGGGTTTTGCTGCGGCTGTGCAGGGAACAGTAAATGTATCTCTCCTCCGAGACCCACCAGGAGACAGCCATCTTTTCAGGTTTGGGTAGAAGAGTTCTGGTCTTTCAGTAGCAGCTCAAATCCCTTTATTTTTTCAGCTGGTTTTAGTTTTGGAAAGCTTTCCTATCACTTCTACCCCTCCTGCAAATGTATGAGGATTTTTAGAAATGGAAGCATTTTGAAGACAAGAACAATACTTGCTAATGAAGTCATTTGTTAGTAAAATAAGTTCCAATCAAGAATATTGACATGCTTTACTATATATTTATAAATACTACTCCTGTAAGTAAAGCAGGATGGAGCATGAACTTCATTTGAAAGTAATCCAATTTAAATCTAAAGCAATCATTGTTTGCTTGTGTATTTTATGTAATTTAAATTCCTGAAGAACCCATGGTTCTTCATTCTTGACCTAAGAATAATGTGGGAACAATTCTGTGTCTAAAACAGAATTTGTTTTCTGTAAGCAATAATGCCCATTTCACATATTTCAGACTGAACTGCTTTCACCATGCTGACAATATTTTTCAATAAGTGAATAAAGAGGGAGATGATGCCTTCCTTCCTGAAGCCCCAGTGGCACAGACAGCAGAAAATCCATGTGGTGTAAGAGATTTGGAGTGCAGCTGCTGTCTTCACACTTCACCCAAGGGTAGATTGAAGGCCACAGATTTAAATGAAGTTACCCTTGTAAGCTTTGAAAATTCATCTAAGCAGCAGATCTCGAGGACATACAGCCTGGACCCATCTGGTAGACTAAAAGCCCCTTGTTCAAGCAAATTAAAAAAACATCCATTGTTGAGGGAAAAGGGAATATTTATGCCATTTACATCAGTTAATGGCTTAAGAAAGCTTTGTAACTGTACTTCAGCTCTTGCAATCTCAGAGCCCTGTGACTGACAGCCAAATTGTTATCCAAAAACTCCCCAGGCTTAGCCCAGATGCAACCTGCAATGGGCAAAGTCAGGCAGCACGTCTGTGGCCACAGCCCTGGGGCTCGTGCTGAAATACCAGTGCTGTCGTGAAAGGGCAGCGCTTCCAGGTGACCTTGAGCTGAAGAGAACAGAGGCAAGAGATTTATTTAAGGAGCCTATGGGGGGGCATGGTCTATTTTTTAAGAAAAATAATCCATTTGGGGGGGTTTATTACACTTCAGGCGTGGGTGGCTGCCAGACAGAAAGGAGTACACCCCTCTTCAGGAGGGGTGCTGTGAGCCCTCATGTTTCCTGCAGCACCTGGCTGTCCTCTCTGGGTTCCTCTGCTCCAGCAGCACTGGGATGCCTTTCCCCCTCTCCCACCACCCATAACCAGACCCAAAAATCCTCCTTTCCCAGGGTGTCACCTCCTTGCAACATCCCCAGTTCCTGCAAACCAGAGGGCACTGCAGTCTCTGCAGTGCACTGCTGCTGTGAGTGCTCCTTCCAAAGTTGCAGTGAAGATGCTGAGGAGGAGGTTTGCTGGGTGTTAAATTCCGGCAGGAGTGGAGCAGGGAGGGGGTGCTGCCGTGTCCACCCTGCTGTTCAATGCACTGAAGCCTCTGCCTCGGGGATTTGCAGTCAGCTGCTGCAGCATGTGCAGCCTGCTGCAGGATCCAGCACTGAGCCCTGCTGAACCAGACCCTGGCGCAGGTCCCTGTGGGGCTGGGTGAGGAGAGGGGTCAGCTTTGGCAGCCTCAGCAGGAGGGAGAAGTGCAGTTTCTGGCGAGGCTTTGTGCTCTGCCCTGCGTTTGTTCAAACCCAGGTGAAGGGAGGCACGGCAACAACCTGACAGAATATCTATTTCTGTCTTTTTCCCTGTGTTCCCCATTCCGCCCCATGAGGCTGCCTTGAATCCAGGTTAAGTAATTCAGGATATCAGAATCACAAAAAAGGCTAATTAATTCCTCAGGTTTCATTAGACATTAAGGGTAATCACTGTCTGAAACTTCAGACAGGCCCTGGATGAACACAAATTGTCATCAGTGCCCAGTAGACAGCTGCCAGCAGTCTGGGAAGCAAATTTAGCTCCCATCTAAATTTAAGGAACCCCAAAATACAGATCCTGACTTAAAACTTTGTCCTGATGTATGGAAATACCTGTAGCTGTAGCTGAAACTGGCAAATGTGGGAAATTCATTTTAGATTAATTCTGTATTTAAAGAAAAAAAACACCAGCTTGTGAGGCTGGGCTCTGAATGTCTCTTTTTCTTCACTGCTGAAAAGCAGTGAATTGCCTTGGGCTGGGTGAGCTAAACTAGTGCTGAGTTTATTGACAGAAGGATTTAAAATCTGTCTTTTCTGAGGACTTGGCCTAAGAGCCTGGAACAGGTCACTCTCTTTAATGAACTATAAAAATCCTTCTTCCCATCAGGCAAAGGTGAGAAAGAAAACTCCTGCACAGTCTTTCTCTGGGGTATTAATCTCTCTCATACTGAAGCAATGGAGTCTTCCTTATGAACTCAGGGGCAGCAAAGTTTAGCTCTCAAGGCTAATTTCAGAGTAGCTCATATTGACTAACTTGACTGATTGCAGATATTTATTCGTAATGAAAAATCAATATTTATTCATATTTAAGAATCATTCTTTGAAAGCAGAGCTTTCCCCTGCTGGTCAATATCAAGTAGAAGAAATTCCTCTGCTACTGAAACATGGCACTTCCAATTCTACACCCCAAAACTACTCCGCTCAATCCAGTCACCTGTTTCCATAATAACCTGTGCCATCTTCTGAAGGTTGCGTCAAATTCCCTGAGACGGAAAACAACAGACCAGCCCATGAATCCTGTTAGAAGGCAATGAATGTCAGGAGCAATCATCTACTGGGAAATTTCTCCCAGTAGTTTTATGTGTCTGAGCCAGGTTAGTGAAACTTTTCATGACATAGGGATCCCAGTTCTTTGGCAAGCCTTGCTGCTTCAACCTCCTTGACTTGAAAAATGAACAAGAATTTAAAAATCTACCCCAAAGCTTAATGAGACTATTTTATTTCCAGGACATTTCAATAGGCCTTAAGCTAAGCACTAATACAAGCTCACAAATAATACAGGCGGCACAAATGCAGCTTTTTATGGCATAGATATGGAAAATGGTATAGAACCCACATATCTTCACCTCGTTGTGTCTCAGTGCAACAATAAAATTCATCTGAAAGCTCATTCCCAGAATTAATAAACATGTTGAACTGTAGCGCTGGGAGCGTTAGGTCAGAAGCAAATTAATGTCATCGAGGCAGTGAAGCCTGACTAGGTAAGGCATGTGCCATGTTCGGGCTGCTGAGAAGGCTCCTTCCTTGCACTGCTGATTAACTCTTGCTCGTGGTTAGCAGAGGCAGCAATGGTGAGATGTGAAGATGGCCTGTCAGCACAGTCTGGCTCCTGAAATTGTTAACAGAGCCTTCACAGGTCCCTGCCCAAAAAGTTACCAAATGCAAAAATCCAAAACCAGTGTTGTGTTCCTTATCCCCATTTAAGAAGAAAAACGATGAGTTGTTAGGTGCACTCTCCCCTTCCCTTGCCTTCCCACCACTGGGATTTGCCTGCTCCTCTGGACATGAAAGCCATTAGCACGGAGGAGCAGAGGGAATCCCACACTGAAGGTCTGTGGGCAAAGCACCAGAGGCTCATGGCATCAACAAGTGCCCATAGAGACCCAGGAATGAGAGTGGACACCTGTTCTCTGCCCCTCAGTGGTCATCCACCCCCAGGGTAAGGGCAGCCTGTAAACGTGACCAACTCAACAGTTAGACAGAAGGTGATCGCCTTTGTCCCCAAAGTCACCTCCCAGCAGGTGCCTTGGCAACCTTCCCAGGATAACAGGTAACCTCAGGCCCTGGGTGGCCCCATCCAAGGCCACGAAGGAACAGCAGCTCCTATCAGCTTGTTTTCTTTTAAGACACCCCAAGGCCCACAGGCAGAAGAGGCAAAGAGTGTGGGAAAATCCAGGGAAAGGAGAATTGGGTTCAGCTTTTCCAGCTGTTCTGGAGGGCAATTTTGTAGAGCCTGGGACTTGAGAAGGTGCCCAGAGGGTACCACAAGGGATCCATCACATGTGTATGCTGTGGTAAAAATACAGAATTCAGTAGGGCACCAGAGCTAAAATATTATTTCTCCAGCCATTTGTTGATTTAAAAGAGACTCTTCTTTCTGACCCACAGCACAGCACCTGCTATTCTGAAAAATATCAATTTCAAGGCCATATATTTTGTTCAATGCTATTTCCAGTAGAGACAGGAACCTGCATCACAGGCTGCCAGCCATAGCTTCCATATTATCCCAGACATTTGATGCAACATCTCCAGAAATGGCTGGGCTGTGAGAAGCCCAAACTGCTCCTCATCTGCTTCATCTCATCCAAAAATGAGACGTAAACATTTTCCACTTCCATTACATTTCTGTCACCAAAGTTATGAGGCTGGGAAGGCTTTTTTAGCATCTTCAAATCACAAACAAAAAAACTTTGTCCCCTTCTCTCCCCCGTTTTGATTGTATGTCAGTATTTCTTGGCTCTGAAGTCTATAATCAATGTAACTGTGTTAGGGGGTTTGGGACTAAACAATAGAACAAATGTCATTCATCAGCAGAGACTCTTTGGCAGGAGCTGAACGAGGCTCATGCCAGACAGAGAGACTGACACAAGTAAGCAAAGAAACAGTAAAAAGTTTCCCATCTCATTGGAAATGTGCAATATACTCATTTTATAAACTAATCAAATAATGATCAAAGCGCTTACTAAGAAGATTAAAATTCTTCATTTCTTACGTAAATGGAAGCTTTGCGGAAAATGAAAAAAAAGAAGTGCAAGTATTTATTTCTAAAAATTACAGTCATCTTTTTCAAAGCTTTGACAGAAATGATTCCTTTTCTTTCCTCCAGCAAATGAAAGTTCTGTTTTCACTGCCTGGGGATCTGACTACCTTGTCACACATTCTGCACACACACTTAGTCAGCCAGCTACTAAAACAGAGGCAATAGGTTATGTTACTTCTGGAGGGAAGGACTGTTCTCTCAGGAATTGGAATAGGTATAAAATGCATAACATTTCTAATCTAAAATATGAATTTTTCCCTCAATATCTTGCATTTTCAGCTTTCAGATTTTACCATATAATTGAAATGTCCTCATGTGAAAAATACTAATTAGTTTAAGCAGTAATGGAGACATTTATCCAGTGAGGTGATTGAATTCTGAAAAAAAATTCATTTCAACAGCATTTATTAAACAGTGTTTCCATATTCTTTACTGGTCTGATTTATTAAACAAACAATTAATCTCTCAGTGACCCATATTTCACAACTATACCAGGACATCATTCAGCAGGATGCTACAACAGAGTAGATGAATAAACTTTACTGGTAGTTTAGTCAAACACCTCATTGATCACAAACAATAATATTTGTGTTTACAATAACAAATACTTACATTTTTACATATGCAAAACTGGCAATATTGGCTTTCACAGTGACAACAAATATTTGCAGCTCTTTTTGTCAATGTATCTTTTTTTATTGAGTACTACAGAACCTTTAACAACTGACTTCCGTAGTTCATTGTTTACCTTCATAAGGTTAATTCTTCACATGGCTTTACAATGTGCTTCCCATTAAAATGGCACTTGTCCTTTGCTTTTTTATGGGTTCTAGGCAGAAAACTTCAAGAAAAGTCAGAGATGTTTGCAGTAATGGCTAACTAAGCTGTCATCTGACCTAGAAATGGAACTTCTTGAATCACAAGCACAAGTGAGCGGCTTAATTTCCTATGACATCTGCAGTTACATCTGGACATTTCCCTTTAGTCCATCTGTATCTGGCAGTCCTGCAGTGTGTATCATTTGCCCAAAGAATGCCAGATTGCTGCTGACCCTCACAAGTCCACATGCCTTCATCTTCCTTTGAAGAGAGACAGGTCCTGGCAGTTCCGTTAAAATTTTTTAAATAATCACATGTCTCTATCTCAACTCAAAACAATCCACTCCTGTTCTGAGACAGACACTTTTTTGATCGCCTGCATCTTGTTTGCTATGTCCCATCTCAGAGTGACAATGAGTTTGTGAAAATGAGGCTGTCAGCCAGAACTAATCCTTTTTTATACCTCACAGGTTCAAAGCAAGTTTCATGGCTTTTCTCCATACTCCAACATATGATAGCACAGAAAGGGATTTTCTGAAATTCAGGTCGAATGTTCTCGTTCCAGCATTCCCAGGAACTTGCTTAGAATTTTCTATGTATAATACTGTATTAGCCTTCCTGCAATAACTATTTGTTCCTCTGTGCTACTCATGGCAGGCCTGAACAACCTGTCATCTTCCTTTAGGATGACTTTTAACAACACTAAAGCATCTATGAGGAACATTTTAATCCAGACAAGCTAAATCACTGTCCTAGATATTTTTCTTTGCTCAGTGTGATTCTCTGAGGGCTGCATCTCTTGTGACTGTTGCTGTGACAGTTGCTATTTCTGCAGAGGTGAACGTGATAGCTCAGCTGGGGAAATGGGACCAGCATACATCCAGCTGCAGTTCTGCATTTTAATAGCCTCAAAACAAAGTTATTTCACATGCCTCCGTCAGGATTTCTGTCAAAAATCTTGTGGATAAAGTTACAGGCAAAAATGCTTGCCAAAATAGCATTTTTTTTAATACTTAATTAGGAATATTCATAGAGAGCAAATTCTGGGTTTGAAACACAAGCTTTTCACTGTTCCCACACCTTCCCACATCTGCAGCTCTTGCACACTCAGTAAGGGAGCAGGAAGCCCTTGGGACAATATGGGAGGAATGCAGTACAGGTCATGCCTCGAATGTGGGCAGTGAGCAGTCTGAAGCTCCTGAGATTTTTTCTGAAAAAAGACTCACCAAATCATTTCAGATGAAGAGGAAGCCAAGGAAAATTAAAATTCATGGTGAGCATTCCCAGAACGCAGAAAATGGTGGGGATTTCACTATATAATTAGCTTGCTGCAAATTGCTCTCTGATTTCCTCAAGTGCGTCATACCTTGAGCTTACTTCAGCCACGTGATTACTGAGGTGCTGATGAGCCACTTTTCTCAGCCTTGCCTCTGTTTTGGACTTAAAGAACAGCTCCTGTAGGGGTGAGTCAGTTCTACTCTGCAGTGCTGCTGAGAGGACCTGACCACCTTCTCCTTTAGACAGATGGTGACTCATAGCAAAATACCTATTATGCTCAACTGATTCAGGGTTTTATAGAATACAATACATTCCTGCCTTGTACAAACCACGGTATGCTTGTATATGTGTAACTTTCTGCCGAGTTTCTCAGCCAGAATTAAGTCACCCTTAGCTCTGAGATTCAGGGAGGGGTGGTGATGTTGATTTTTGTGTAGGGCAAAAGAGCACAGCTGCAGCCCTGTTTTCTTGGGCCACGTAAAGAATGGTGTTCAAGGCTTCCCGAGCCTCTGTTGTGCACTGTGTGCTCCAGCTGCACACTGCACTTCCAGTGGAAAGGAGGAGCACCTCCTCAGCTTGTCCTCTGTGTAATGCAGCTATGCATTATTGAAGTGTTTGAAGTCCAGGCGTTTGCTTTGTGAACAAGCTCCTTTGTTAGTGTGTCCAGAGAGTTTAAAAGGGTTTAATTATGGCCAAACAGATCTTTCTCTCCCACTGAAATGTTTTGAGAAATACCTATGTTAAAGAGCTGCTCTCTTAATGTCAGAACTGCCATTCTTTCAGTAACAGCACCCTTAAACCTGGAGTACTCCTGACAAAGCTGCCTGTTGCTCTGGAAGCCGACCCAGTTACTGCTGTCCCAGCTCAACAGTCCGGGATGCTTGGCCCTGGCTGGATGCCAGGTGCCCACCAAAGCCACAACCTCAAGAGGACAGGGAAGAGAAAATATGACAAAAGAGTTGTGGGTCAAGATAAGGACAGGGAGGTGATGCAGCAATATCTCTCACAGGCAAAACAGAGCCAGCTCGCAGAAAGTTATTGAATTTGTTACCACTCACATCAGAGTATGACAATGAGAAATAAACCCAAATCTTAGAACAGCTTCCTCCCACTCCTCCCTCTTTTCCTCAGCTCAGCTTTACTCCCGATTCTCTACCTTCTCCCTCCAGCAGGGAATGAGGACTGCAGTCATTTCATCACACATTGACTCTGCTGCTCCTTCCTCCCCAGGGGGAGAATCTCACACCCCTTCCCCAGGGTGCAGTCCTTCAGGAACAGGCTGCTCCCGTGTGAGTTCCCCACAGGATCACCAAGCCGTGCTGGCAAACCTGCTCCAGCGTGGGATCCTCTCTCCCTGGGTCCTGACAGCAAACCTGCTCCAGCGTGGGATCCTCTCTCCCTGGGTCCTGCCAGGAGCCTACTCCAGTGCGAGTTTCCCAAGAGGTCACAGCCTATCAAGGCACCCCCCTGCTCTGGCATGGGTGTCCTCCATGGGCTGCAGGTGGATCTCTGCTCCCTTGCGGACCTCCATGGGCTGCAGGGGCACAGCTAGCTCACCATGGTCTGCACCACAGGCTGTGGGAGAATCTCTCTTCCAGCACCTGGAGCACCTCCTCCCACTCCTTCACTGGCCTTAGTGTCTGCAGAGCTGTTGCTCCTACATTTTCTCACTCCCCTCTGGCTGCAGGTGCTCTTGTGCAGGTTTCCCCCCCCACTTCTACATCTGTTATCCCAGAGGTGGTGCCACCATCGCTCACAGGCTCAGCCTTGGCCAGCAGCAGGTCCATCTTGGAGCCAGCTGGCACTGGCTCCATCAAACCCAGGGGAAGTTTCTGGCAGCTTCTCACAGAATTTGCCCCTTACATGCCCCCCAAAACCTCGCCACACAAACCCAGTACACAGCCATATTTCTCTGATTGCTCTGGTGAGCTCCCTGTCTCCTGTGTGCCAGCTCAGGAGACCAAGCTCCACGATACTCAATTGTAGCTTGTCCTGCTGGACAGCTTGTTCCGAACAAAGCACTAAAATCATCACTATGAGACACGATCTCCAAAATGACCGTGACTTTGTTCCCTTCTCCCCCCGGCTCCGGCCCATAAAACCATTTATCTGAGCAACTGCTTACAAGCACAGACACAACGTTCACAAATCCCACCTCGCAGTAGGATCTCATCACTTCTGATGATCCCCTTTTTATAGTCTACCGCTTTCATTCACTCGCATGTCTTCAGCTGTGAGGCAGCAATTTAACCCCCATCTGGCGCTATTAATTTGCACTGGTAACTTCATGTCTCTTCTGAAACAGGCTTCTATTTCTAACACACTTGAAAAGAGGGCCTTTTTTAGGCTTTCTAGCAAAAGGAAAAATGTCTGGGCTCTGTCTTGTGATATCACAAACACTGGTTTGCTTTTATTTTCAATGTAAGTGCTGCAGAGCAAGTGCACATCTCCAACACCACAGTGAGTGGGTAGCAGTTGTTATCCTTTTGCTCTGCTATTTGTCTCTGAGACACCAACTACAGGGGACACTGCTCACAAATCCTGCCATCCTGCTGTCCATATGTGCCTATAAAACCGAGATTAGGAGTAAGGATGTACCTCTGCACCCCCTCTGCAGTGTGAAATGCATAGATGGAACAGAAGGTTGTGGCTGCTAAGGGGATGCAGACTGGGAACCAGGAGTGAGAGTGTTTTATAACCTAACATTTCAGGACACCTTTAAAATGATTCTATCAAAAACTTGAGGATTGACATTTACTTTTTAAGTCTAGGTAATTGTTAATGGTGTGCTCATAGGGAAAGAACAGCAAGAAAGAGAATTAAACAAAAAGCCCATCTTGTCCTTTCTCTTGAGTCTGCTGGCCTTTGTCTTTTTTTGTGTGTTTGCGTTTGCGCTGTGTTGGGGGTTTTTTTTATTCCCCTAGTTATTCATTCTCTTTTTTATCCTCTTGTCCTCTTCTTCATCCTTATTGGTACAGTGGATCATTTTTTGGTTAAGATAAAGTAACTCTTCTAAGCCCTGGAACTGGCCTACTGTGTTTGACAATACTGGAGAGCCTGGTTAAATTTTGAAAGGTCTCTGACTTCCCTGCTGCAGGAAAGCTGATTGTTTCGAGAAATAGATTCTGACTGCAGGCATGAATGGAAGAACTCTGTCTGGAGAACAGCTGAGTGTATAACACATTCTTGGAAATGTCACCGCAAAAACAGAATACAAAAAGAAGGTGAAGAAATTGAAATCTTTAAAGGGCTTTGGAGTCTCACATTCTGTCCTTGAACATCTAAATTCCAGCGTCATGGAGTCTGTCCTGGCCTTTGGATCAGTGTCTTATCTCCTCAGCTGCCAGGCTGGGGAGTCCTTTAAAAGTTTTGTGAGTAAACTTCTAGGTGCAAGTAAATCCTTTCTGCAGGCAAGGAAAGGACAGAAATATGGGATCGTTACTGGGAAAGAATTGAGCTCTTGAGAATATGAACTCTAAAGAGGAAAGCAAGTGTTACTCCATAAAGGAATAGGGGTAACCATAGGAAAGCCACAGTATGGCAGCAACAGAGCTCCTCATCAATCTAAATAGCAGTTTAATAACTTCACAGATAGATGCTTGCATCCACAATAAAGAATTTATTTGATTTCACTGTTCAATTAAAAACCATATGTTGTCACATTCTTCCCTGTGGGCAATTTTTGAAAACAAAACTAGAATACTGTACTTCTGGAGAAACAGGATAGAGAAGTCCTGCAACCCGTGGGATGTCCTGTTTTACAGCGAGTTCAGTTCACTGAGGGGTAACATCCGGCCTCTTACTCAACGACCCAGTTAAACGAGAAGGGAAGCACGGGGGTCCTTGTAGCTGAGAGTCAGCTCTTCATCTCCACCTGCACTGTGTTCCTCTCTTCCTACTCTTTCCCTGTTGTCCTCCTGTGATCTGGGTGGCACATTGCCTGTAAAGCCTTGTCTGTGCATACCAAGCCCCCTTCCCTAAATGGGGCTGAAAGGGATCTTTCTATGAGGGTGCTTTCCCTCAGGGAATTTGGGCAATATGAAGAGAGCAAAGAGCGGAGGCTCCAGAAGCTGAGGTAGGACTGGGAGGAGACCCCAAACTCCAAGAAAAATAAAAAAGGCAGCACAGTTATTGAGGCCTCCAGAGGATGAGAGATGCCGCTCAGCTCTTCTGTCACATGCCACCCTCTATCAGCCTGCTTAATACTGTAACCTTAAGTGCCCTGGGCATTAATCTGGAAATTGGGGACCTTTGGTGTGACGTTGGCAGCTCTCTTGTGTTCTTATTTGTCAGCCCGTTAGAAGTGCACACCTGTTCTTGTTTACCAGGCTTAGAAAATGATCCTCAGAGCCTGCAAGTTGCTTCAGGAGCAGCCGATTTTGTACTATTTAAAACAGTTAATTAAGAAAAAGGGAACGAGGCAACACAATGACTTAAAAACACCCTGCTAATACTGAAAATCTAAAGCCTGCAGATGGCCCTACTGTTGCATTACAGAGGCAGTCTAGAGCATTTTCAATTATACTTAGTGCATTCCTGGTGCCTCGAGGGGTTTTTCCACTGTCTCTTGACGTGCTCATCTCTAAAATGAACTAAACTGACAGCAAAGAACCATGCAGGCCTTTTTTTTCCCCTCCTTTCTTTTCTTCTGTTAAATAGGAAAACCTCTTAGGAACATCAGATTTGGAGAGACTCACTGCTTTAGCAAGTCCAGTCTCTTGTGACCACCACCAGCCACACCACATAATCCCCTTCCTGCACTCATCCAGCGCCATCTTAAACCCCTTTGCTGCTCTTGGCCTTTCTGCCTCTTGCCTCTGCCACTGGTATAATTAAAGACCTACATTTTCATGATTTGCAAATTCTGTATCCCAAGAATATGTTTTTAATGGCAGAAAAGCTACAGGAAATCCTTCAGTAAGCTCTGCAACCAGTAGCTGTCTCCATACAGCTAAGCAAATAAAACAAACACTTCTCTGGGGAGAACTGGCTGTTAGAAATCCAGTGAATTCCAGTTTAATGGGGTTTGCATACTTTGGTTTGTTTCTTGAGGGTTTTCACATCCTTGGATGTCACTTAGGTGAATGGTCTCTGGTAAAGCAAATGTTTGGCTGAAATACTCAAATATTAACAGAACATATCTGGGCTGTACGGTCAGCTGTCGTGTTACTGGTTTGCAATTGGTGTTGCTGAAGGGAGAGGGCTCGGTCCCACTCTCCCCTGCAGCTCAGTGGAGCTCTGGAGGAACACAGAGCTCTGGCAAAGTCCTGGTCCTGTGTAATGCATGAGCAAATGCATGAATGTTTCATCCACCTCCTGGTCTGAGATCGCGTTCTTCACTTGCTATCATGAATGCAAGAGTAATAATCTGGATTTATAGGGCACTTTCCAGCCAAGCCTTTTACTAACCTGAAGGGACCAATCATGGGTAACACCCTGTCAAATTCTAGGTAAATGACAACTACCTTTGTTGGGAGGATGTTGCATTTTAGGGGTATCGAGTTTAGGTCACCACCCCCAGGCAGTGGAAACTGCTATGCCCTCATATTCATAAAAATATCTTTTCAAAGGTAGGGGGTACTTGTCCTACATCTGAAGCTGAAGGATGCATACTGCAAGTTATTTTAATCTCAGCTTTTTCTTTTATGGATGGAGGCAATTGAAGCGCTTAGTGAAGGTTACATTTATTTAATGTGTGATACTTGCACCTGAATCCCAATATTCCATGTGCAGTCCCGGTGTTTTAATCCCTAACCCCTGATATCTGAAGTTCAGATGTTACTGAACATCTCTAGTCCAATTAATCGCCAGCGCCTTCCTACCGCTTTCTGCGGGAGCACATTTTCCCTGTGAGATGTCTGTGCCTAATAAACAGGGAACAGAAATTTCTCTCCTAACGATGTCAGCGGCTGGCGGGGTCAGCGCCGCAGGGCACAGCAGCCCTGAGCCCGCAGAGGTTTGTGCCCACGTGTGTGCACGGGGTGCAGAGGCTCCAGGCAGCAGCGGCGCTGGCCTGGACCAAACAGCAATTCCCTGATGCCTGCAGAAATGCAAGCTTGGCTAAATCCCTCCGAGGTGAATGGTGAGGTGCCCAAGGATGTGAATGGCACCAGACTGAACAAAAGAAAAAAAAAAATACTAGTGCAGGGAGGAGAAAGAAAACTTTAATTTGCATCTAAAGCATAGTGAAGCTAATTTTGGTACCTTTTATTTTAAAAAATGCTGAAATATGCATGGGAGACTTCTGTTCCTGTTTAAAAAAAGAATCAATGAATGGTAACACTATTTTGACAGATGAGCTCTTCTGAAGAATTGTACTTTTGTTTAATGAAAATTTTAGAGTAGCTGGAGGAAATATATTTACCTCTGTAAAACAGATCAAGGAACTGGCATCTCCACAGTTCCACTGGGAGCTAAAATTTCCAGGAGTGGAAAAAGGAACCAAAGGGGAGGTTGGCACATCTTCCAAATAACTGTTTTATACAAAAGGAAAAATACAATTACTACTTCTACAACTACGTTACAATTCAGGAACAGAATTCCTCTCCTTTGGGGGGAGAGTAAGTATAACAAATAAATACAGCATGACAAGCACCAAGCTGTGAAGTGATCAGAGCTTTAGTTTTCAATCTAAACTAGTCTCCTTGACAGACAAATGACACTGAAAGTCTTTGGAGATATGCTGGGATTTTTAGTAAGGAAATCTGCTGAGATTTTTAGCAGGGGAATGCTACTGAGAAAATGTGGGAGAAGGGAGAGAGCAATGGAAAATTACAAACATGCCCTACCAAGGACTGCAGTGCCTTGTATGTGCAATGCCCTGATAATTTTTAGGTTTTGAGGAAAAAATAGAAAATCTTGCATTAATTTCACAGATCACATACACGAGACATCCTTTTATAATGCCTAGGATACAAATTTTAGTTATTAGCACTGCCATAGTCTATGATAACTCTCATTTTGCTCATGGAGTCTACCAGTAAATGCTGGCAAAAGAACTTGGTCATATCGAAAGCACGAGGAAAACTGTAATTATACTGAAAACACAAAAAAACAGTTCCTCTCGTTCAGTTTTAGGCACTTGTAACAGTGAGACTTGGCTTTGCCTCTGTTCTTTCATATTTCAACTCTACAAAGGCAATGTCTCAGTCATTAAGAATATTGCCTTAAAAAACTTGATGGAAGAAGTATCATTTTCCTGTGCACTTACTGGAATGTAGGAAAACTTCACACTACTTCCCACCTTGAAAGAAAAATGAATGGCTACCGCTAGGAATTTCTGGCTTTTTCTGCACACAACTGTACCTTTAGGAAAAATCCAGCTGCGTCCTGGGTTTTACGGCACATTCAAGTTCTGCTGGTGTTAAGCACCAGCAGAGTGCAGCAGAACCCAACCTGAAATAGAGGCGTAACATGCAGGATTCCTGCTCTGCTGCTTCATCACTGCTCCCTGTCACCATTTCTGAGGCAGCCTGGCCGTGTGAGTCTCGGCCGTGAGGGTCTGCGACAACGACACCAGGCTGGCAAAAAATAGGGATAGGGTTTGGAAGGGCAGCATTTTAAATGCGTTCTATTTTCAGAAGAGCTGCTCCTTCAGCAAACAGACCCAGTTCTGGTTTAAAACATGAACAAGGAGTGCCAGCTTGAAAGATTATCGGCCTGTAGAGTAGCACAGCACTCAGTTGTACCAGCTCACACTAACTGACAATGGGGCCTAATAAGAAGTTAAATCCCATTCCAAAAGTGAAAGAGAGTACTGCTAGCTCTAAAGAAAAAAAAAAAAAATCTTAAATAGCCAGACAGAGCACATATTGGTCAGCACTAACATTTAGCTCTAAAAGGCCAGGAACAGCCATGATTAATTACTTAGTGTTTCCCTCTTCTCCTTCCTATGCCTGTAGTAGAATTCAGCTTTCTCCAGTCGGTAAGATAAAATACCATGAAATACCATGTCTCTTATTATTAAAACAAAAATAAGAAAAGAGAAGGATAAAAAAAAAGGTTTTAATGCAATTCTCCTTAGAATCACAGCATGCCAGTATATTTCAGGGGGAATACGTGCATAGCATTTGTTTCCCTTAGAGAAACTTAAACTGCTAAATATTCTTTTACAAGTCCCACAGAATGACGTACAGGGAAGTATTTTCCTTGATTCTAACTGACTTTGGATTAGACCTACTAGAGTAATCAAAATCAGAAGGCAACACTCATCACCCTTCACATCAGGGTCCTAATGCTCCTGATGTGTTTCATTCATCCTGGTGATCTTTAGCAGGAATTAAAAGAGGATTGTAGGTGAGCATGAGGTGATGAGGAAATAGCAAGTGAGCAAGATGAAAGATGGAAGAGCAAAGCTGAATTTCCTTCTAAAATAGCAGGGCAAGTGCTTCAAACACTTCCTCTAGGCCATTCAGATCCACTTTCGAGTCTTAAATGCCAGCCTTGGGGCCATCACAAAGCAGGAAAGAACAATTTTGAACCTGTGTAGTTGACTTGTCTTTGTACTTGATGGAAAGTCCTAGAAAATTTAGTGGGATGTGGGACAGCATATTGAAAATCATGATCAGAGAAGAGGCAGATTTTGCTGGTGGGAGTGTGTGTGTGTCTGAGCATTTGTGGAGGAAGTAAAAAAGGGGTGACAGACCAGAACTAGGAATATAACTAGTGGGATTTGGAGAAAGTGCTCGTTGCAATACAATGCAGCAAGCTGAATCTGCAAGGTCAGTAGGCAAGAAAGCCAGTGTTTATTAAAACTAAGGAAAAAGACACTGTTGGAAGCTCAAAAATAATAAACTAAAAAAAATAAACTCTTCATTGACAACTTACAGCCTTGACAAACTATATCCAGCACTCCCAGGACTAGACAGACGAGCCCTATGCCCTCTCCAAAGTCCAGCTTCCTAGAGGTAATCACGATCTGCCTGAGAAGTGCATCCTGCAGCAGCTCTCCAGCAATGCATTATTCTTGCCTGCCTTAGACTCTAAAGCTCTGAAATGCTTGAACAAGTCTGTTGTTACAGATTGCCTGGCACTGGCCCAGCCCAAAGGTGACTGCATTGGTAGCAGGGCATGAAACTCCACCGAGAGAAAAATGCACTCTGCCCAATGAATGCTGCAAAGTCAGCCTGCTTCTGTTGTGGCCTTGCCCAGCTTAGAACCCTAGAAATTTCTGAAATGATTCTGGGGGGGAGTATAAATATGTACAGACGAAAGTACCCTCCTTACATTATCAAACGTTATTATAGAGTTTTGGGGGAAAGAAATGCTAGAAAAAGAGTAATTTTGTGACAACAAGCCAAGGTAAAGGGGAAATAGTTTCTGCTCTTCATTCCTGAGAGAAGAAATCATTACCAAACTGAGCCCTACACCGTGCCCTATACTTTCTATTTTTTCCTGAGGGTTGCTACAAATGCAGCAGCTGTAGCCTTGTGACACATAGACATAAAAATCGCTGGAGTTGTTCACACTGACAGGAAAAGTGTTTTGTTTTGTTACCTCGCTCAGTTAAAGCAGTGCAAGCACTAGGTAGAGACCGTGCTTTATATGCCTTCGCACTTTAATCTTGCTATTTGTTGCCATACCTAAAGCGTAGGGAGAAAAATGAAAAGCTTTCCCTTGACCTGAAAAGCAGCTCCCACCTTCAGTGCAATAAATCTGGGAAGTGGAGCTGCATCTCATTAGATGTATTTTGAGGGCTGATAGTGGCTGGACTCTGCTGCTTCTTTCACTGCCCCCATGAGTTCAATGGACACACAGCCAGGTCCCGAGAGCTCTTGGAAATGCCACTCTCATTTTCTAGTTCGCTGTGGAAAGAAAGTTAAGCTGCATTTATTTGGGGGTTGCTATCTAGCTGCATTTGGTTTTGTAACGTGCTGAGTTTCTGCAACTCCTCTTGACTTTAGAGGCAGCCTCAAGCTTTTGCTTTTGTCAATCAGGTCTGCCTGCATCTTTGGTTTGGTCACTTCAGTTACCTTTTTGGCTCTCATCCTAGGAACCAAACTGTTCAGTGGTCACCTCCTGGCTGACCCTTTCTGCGCCATGCAGCAGCAATGGAAAACCACTGCCGCTTTTTCCTAGACTGGCTTCTTGGCAGGGATGTGCAGGTGGCTGGAGCACTCATCTCCCAGATGGCTGCATCCCTTCCCTTGCCACCTGCAGGGCTGGCTGCCCCACACCATCCTGGTGCCGATCAATGGAGCAGTTGCTCCATGCCCAGAGCTGGGACAAGGCGGGGGTGCGGGACAGGCATGTCCTTGCAGATGCTGCGGCCAGGGCTGGAAGCAGACAGCTCTGGGTTAAGGGGCTGCTCTGCCACCCCCGGGCAGAGCTGGAGACCAGCCCCCCCATTTACCCCCCCCACTCCCC